>DWON01003013.1:0-19025 GCA_018251015.1 Phocides pigmalion okeechobee
TTACTTGGATTGTTTTTGCTAATCGAAAATATAGACCTAGGCGAGTAGTTTGGTATACTTAACTCATTTTCGGTCATGTTGTGAGTTGGATCCTTTTTGATAATCTACGTCCAATTATAGTATACTATACTGCAAAGCAGAAAGTGCTGAAGTTCGAAAACGTAATATACGATCTAAAACTAATATCATCGCGAAATACATTTTACTATATAAAGGATACTCACGATTAAGGATTTTCATTGCCGATATTTCAAACCAGTTGCATGGCTCGTGGTCACGGTTGTTTCGCCTTAATATCGGAAATATTGAGATTTAAAAAGCATTAATCATGAGTTCTGAAACGTAAGTAGAAAATAGTAATATACTCGTAAATAGAGAAAATCATAACTCATAATTCTGTAAACTTACGCTTAAATACTTTTGTTTTTCTCCTACGCAGGTCAGTACAGTGATCAACTATATTGAAAATGTTTTTCAAACTATCATAAGGCCTCCGACAAATATGAATTAAAGACATTTATCGATAACAGCCTGGACTGATAGCTTAAATTCTATCACCTAAAAATGTTTAATGAATAATAGTAGTAGTATTGCAAGATATTGTGAAATACCCAAAACTTTTCAATATCTCAAAGCTGTTGCCAAAGATCAATATAAATATTATACATAAAACAAACTGAAAGCGAATTTATGAATGGACACCCCCAGATTGCGTCAGAGACTTGGCTCCATGCCACATCTATATAAATAAAAGTATGAGCTGACTGACATACCCAGAGATCAACGCATAATCAAAATAGCTAATCCTACCTATCCAGAAATTTTGCAAATAGCTTCATTACATAGCTTAAATGACCACTAAGAAAGGAATAGAAGTTTGAAACTAATACGGTAAAATTCAGGTTGAAAATTTTAATATATTTATATGGACTTCTGCGCGAACAAAGTCGCGGACGAATACTGGTCTTTTATACGTGGGTAGAAAATTTTTGGAAAGGTTAAAGGTTAACAGTGGAAATCCAAAATAAATAAATCTGTCCGTTATCATCACCTGTATAAGATACCATGGAAGACTCTTCGCTGCAAGGTTTTAATTACGTGATAAGCTCGTTTAAACAACGTTAATTTCTTACATATCTACTACTTTAGATAAGCATCGCATTTGCATTCGTATCCTTATCCTAACAACTTCCAAGACATAACTTCAGATGTAAACAAATCGTAAAATAATGAATTTGTCACGTTTTGGTTTATTAAACTTTTGTGCTATGCATATTCAATGAAACTATAAATTCGATAACATTGCATATTTAAGTTTATTTTATGTTTAAAACTACTTAATGGACATGAAGTAAAAATGTGATAGACTAAGTTTAAGATACGATATTTTTTAATACAAACAATAAACAATACAAACATAAATTAACAGTAAAATTTCATAGAACCTCGTCAGTATTTGGAAACAGCCCCCACGAACCAGATGGAAATGAAATTTCGAGAATTATTTCTGCTCGGTCGGTAGCTGGTAAAATGGTTTCAAAATCAAATGATTATGAAAACGTGTTATGAACCCACCGACGCACGTAAAAAATAATCTGCTGCTACTGCTACCACCATTGCTCGTACCACCCATGGAACCGCAACTGACGTTCATAACGCTTCTTGAATGACTTCCCCGAAATTTCTCTGAAACATTACCAGATATGATCATGAAATTTTGTTGCTGCCTCGAGGTTTAAATTCGTGTAGTCCATAATAAGTCATAAAAAATTAAAGTTGCTTTCATTTCATAAAGTACCTTTTTAATATACGAGGTATCCAAGATAACAATATCTGGGGTCGTGATATATATCACGAAGAATAAAACATGATTGAACAGACCACGTAAAAGTTACGACGTCAAAGTGTACATAGTAAAATTCCGTGGAATCTCATTAATTTTCTTTTGAAACGGTTCTATTATGAGACCCGCTGACGTTTGCCAAAATAGTCTAGGTAAATGAAGTTGTAGAAATCATGAATGAAGAACTGGAGGGTAGCCAAATGGCGGGACGGCGCGTGGGCTCCATCTTGCAAAGGTTAAGGGTGACGAAAATAATGTAAGAAATCATCTTACCTATTACGTAATGTTTTGTTTCGTATGCGATATCTTCTTTCATAGAGTAGGCGTATGATATAATAGACGATATTCGTTTTACTAAAATATGAAGCATCTATCACGGATGGCAATTAATAAGTAAAAATAAAGTAAGTGTTTTCTGTAAGTTATAGGTTTTTGTAGACAAATGTAATAATAACGAAATGAATTAGTTTAAAGCTAGAAAGTAATTAGGTTGGTTTTGTACCTACTAAAATATAATCAGATTGTTTGTAGCTTGGTACAAAATCGTTATAACTCTCAAGCATACCGATTTTGTCACTATGTTTTCTTCTGACCGTCAAAGCAAGTAATAATTAATTTCCAATATGCACATAAATTAGAAAAATCACAACTGCGTACCAAAAATTCGAACTCCAGGTGACTGCCAGAATCTTATTAATAGGCTATCTGTAATTTTTAACCAATCAGTTAAATGGTCACTTTCGCCCAATAATATCTGTAATAACTCCTAAATAAAACAGGCGTCCTATCTGGGATGATTGATATTGGTGGCCTATACTATTGACTTAAGACATTTCATATCGGCTTTACCACACCCTTCAAACTCCGGACTCCCGTGTGGAAAGCCGAATTCTTAACCATTAGACTATTACTGCGAATATGCTTTCACTTATTAATAAATCTATTATTTGGAATATAAGACAATCTCGAAAACTATTAGTTGGTACAAATAGGTAAATTGTTGTAAACATCATTTTAAATTCGGTACTGGGGATGTGGGACATCGCACGTTTCAATTTGCACTAAAATGTAGACGTTATAGACATACAGAATGTACATTAATGACTTCATTAAATAGAGGCTGGCCTCGAAACCGATGCTAATCGTGTGTGAGCAGATAATGTGCAACTATTTGTGTAATCCTACAACATAATTGAATATAAAAATAATACCGTGTGGAAGTTTGTCACTCAATCTTTGGTGTCTAAAAAATCTACGCGTCTGCATTTTTAACAATGTAGCTATAATTTTGTTATGAAATATGATCTTATATATCTTTAATAGACATATATGTAAAGTGCTCGTAACACAAGGGTTTTTAAAATAGTAACTAATCTGTAAGTTTAACCTAGGTCCTGGTCAGGATTAAAATAGGTTACCACTAGTGGTTTAATTTTATTCGCGTTTCCGTGCTTCGAAAGGTATGATAAAATTGCCGTTTTTATGGGATCTTTGTCCTAAGCATGCTCAGAGGCCTTATGGGTTTGAGAAATGGGTTCGCTTTGGAGCAATATGAGACAATATGCTCTAGATCTATAATATACCCTTTGGAGCCATTCAACAGATTATTATTATTAGACGGAGTAACAACAAATTGTTAACCTATTAAACACTGTTGGGAATTCTTAAGTCTCCTCTTAAAATGAGAAGGGTTACAGTAGTATTAGTGTCTTGTTTATGGATTTCAACAAGAAAAATAATTCAACATTTCCAAACGAAGCCAGGCTACTTTGTTAGTAAATAAATACAAAATACATTCCATTGACTTTTGATAATACCTTATGGTTGCCAGAAATGGGAATATCACTTACTCACTCAAAATGGAATTGGAGTCTAACATTTTAACCCCAAATGATTAACGAGAGTTTGAGCGATAGGAAAATATTAAAATATAATATAGTGATATTATCGAATGGAAGACAATAATTTAAATCATTATAAAAAATTGTTTAAAGTGTAATATTTTATATTTATTCAACTTTAATACTATAAAACATTTTTAGTAAATTATGGTAAAATTGTTTTGACGTAAAATAGATGCAGTGTTATTAAAAAAATCTCTAGTAAACACACCAAATTCCTACTACAAAATTTTTAAATGAATTTCCCGACAATAAATTGTAATTTCTGAACGAAGATCATTATCCAAAGATCAAGACTTTCCCTGATTTTCCAAGAATTTGACAACCCTCAATATCAAATCACATTCGCTAGACGCCCGAAGACGTAATTAAGCAATAATTACTACTTTAAATGACTCCAGGTGTTATCGTGCTTAAATTACCTCCATTATACCTCTTGATGACTAGTTTCTTAGTCCAAAGATATTTGCCATTTTCTTTACTATGTACAAACTTACAAATGATTATTGATTCGCATAATTATACTGCTTTTGGCTAAACTGATAAATATTAGAATAAAATTAGTATACCTAAGAATGATTCTTATCGTAAATATACATTTTTGGAAATAGGTGACTTTTACAATATCATAAACGCGCTTGAAAATTCCGTTGACCGTCTTGTTTTCCATGGATTTATCATTTCCACATTGATGATTATAACCATATGATGTACTTATGCCCAAAACATTTTATTTTTACTATTTTGCAGAATTAAAAAGGAAATGAGATCCACATTACTTTAATGATAATCATTTATAACTTAAACTAAACTTGGGTTGAAATATTGGTATTGAAAGTTAGCTCATAAACTAAATTAAAAGTTACGTAGTATTGTAAATACTCATAAATTTATTATTACAATTACGTAAGCATGCCTGTTCTTCCTGAAATCTGTTACAGATACGTTATAGCCTATTTGTGTTTTCAAGTTCTTGAAAGAAAAATCGGAAAGCCTTAAGGAAGAAAGAAAACAGAACTGTAATACGAAATAAATATTATATTAATACGCTGCCATAATTTTTCCCGAAAATTCGACAGTCTTACAACAATATTACATCCACTTCACCAAGATGCTTGGAATATAACTTTTACACTGAGAAATCATTTAATAGAGAGTAAAGTCACTTGTCGTCATTTTTACTCGTTTTATTAACTGATAAATATACATAAAGATGGCTAAACGGAGCCGACGCAGGCGAATATTCGCGAAGACGACAATAAAATGTTTATTGAACAATAAAATATCAACGAGAAGATTTGATTACTTATGTGCAACTGACACAGTTTACGATCTGAATGCGTAATCATAATAAAAATATCTGAAATACGTTATAATATGTTATTTCCCACAGAATCTCGGTCATACGCTGGCGTCTGTTATGTTGCTTATCAAACTAAACTTTTATTGGCGACCAGTAAATGGAACACAAAAAAATAAAAACAACATCTTTAATTACTTATAAGCATTCCGTGCAGTATAAATGATAAATAAACAGAAAATAACACTTTTTATGAATGTAGATTGTTTTGTATGAGGGTGATTGGGAACAGCAAAGCACCAATAGCGATTAACGAATTTTCAATTTTGCAATCATGGTGACCAGAAAAATCACTAGCGATAGCTTTTACATGTACAGCAGAAACATAATAAGTTCCGATAAACCGAAAAAAGATTCCACATTAGCTAAAGCGTCTGTAATCAATGCATTACACACGAAGTTTCGAACATAACAGAGTTAAGCCTTAATACGTAGAAAACTACTAGCAAGGAGTCACCGCGCTCAGGTAGAAAATTTATTAAGGTTTCGGTTTTAATTACCCGTACTAACTCCTGTTTACTAATACAGTGTATTGAAAAGTTTGTCATTCCAAACCAAACATAGCGAAATATATTTTTGTATTAAGATGCTACATAAGTTATTTTGGTAGCGTCACCCAAGGCCGAGCGACGCCGAGCCCGCCCGCCCCCGCCCAAACTTTCGCACATTATACTACAAATACATCCCGTATCGCCCACGCGCTGAAACCGCGTAGGAGTCGATTATGTAAAGAAAAATGTATACACAGGCTGTTCAAAAAATTACTAAAATTTTTTACTATATACTCGTACTACTCAACGTCGATCCTTATACGACTATTATTTTTATCATATACTCAAAATTCAAGAGTAAAACATTCATCGATATATTTTGTCACGAGAGCTAGCAAGGTAATTTTGGGTTATGAGATCATAAAAAGTTTACTTACTATTAAAAAAGTTTATTATAATTTTGATCATAATCGTATAGGGATCGAATTTGTAAGGCTATGATTAGAAGCCAAACAATAATTTTAACTATAAATTTAAAACAACGAAAATTAAGTACTAATTGTAATTCATATTGGAATAAAGTATGTACGACTATCGAGACAATAATATACGAAATCTACGTTGTACGTTAGAACTGGGTACGTAGAGATGAGACATTGTTTGCGCGAGTCACGATAATAGATCAACCTGTAGCGAGCGCCGCGACGGCGACGCTATGGCTGCGTCGCACTCTCCATTGACGGGACGCCATCCTCCACTAATATTTATATCGATTCATACGCGAATACGAAAATAACGCGCTCAAAATAGAATAACCATGTTTTTCTGCTCCTCAGAACTGACGTAAACAAAATATGATTTGATCTTCTGAATCACAGACTGATCAACCAAAATATAGACTTGTAAATCGGGGCTGGGATTACTTCAAAACAAAAATGATACAACCGTTTTTTACCAAATATTACAAAACAATTTAATATACATATATATTTAAGTCATTTCCTTTTATTATTCACATTTATTTTCCAAAAGGGTGGACCTTTACAATCTTTACGCAGGTTTTTAACACTGACATAAAAATCATAAAATTGTTAGGCAATAAAATATATACATTTTTTGTAATTAAATTTTGATTGTAAATGAATACCTACATGTCGTTTTTATTTTTTTTCCTTTTTACTCAGTTAAAACTCCCAAGTAGAAAATTATTTTGACAAACATATTTTTATGTATGAAATAATATCCAACAAAATTCCCAGTAACGTTCTCCATTTTTTTAATAATAAGAAATTATCATTATACGAAAATTTTATGTGTGTCATTTTCGTTCAGTAAAAAAGTTTAAGGACGTCTTGGTCGCCTTCCAGCTAAAAATAGTTTAGCAAGTCACTGCGGACTAATTTGTTACATCCATAAAACAAACATAACATGGAAAATATATTTAACCATTTGTCAACGTAGAACATCATCCCTATATTGGTTTCTGTTGTGACATTCCATTATTGGTAAATGAAAAAAATATTTATGTGAATCTCTGTGCGTGTACAGTTCTAAGTCCTGGCCAAGTAGAAATCCAAGTTAAAAAGGCAAGAAAAAAAACTGTTGGTGTTTTACATCATTTTTCTTTTTTATATAAAGTAAAAGTAGCAAACAAGCGTACAAGCAATTAGATATTAAATGGTCTCTGCAGCCCATGGACATCTATGTCCAACCCCAAACATAAGCGGTGATATCTTCACGGTCCAACTTTAGTTTCGCCTTATCTAAAGCATTTATTCCAGATCTGGGTGTCTATAAATAATTTATACATACCATATTCACTTAAATTCATAGGTATATTATTTATATTATAAAATCGTTTATTTTTATTTAAATAGGTACTTATCCTGTTTCAGAAATTAAAATAGTGACTTGAAACGTTGTCATAATTTTTTGATCTACAACTGCTATTTACAATAGAATACAATACAACACAACACAACACAACACAGCACACCACAATACAACACAACACAATACAAACACTTTTTATTTCTATACCATGTAGAAACACAAGCACGACAAAGTATACAGTAAATAAGTATACAAAAGACGGTAAGTATTTCCGTATTCAATATTTCAGAAGCATACTGTTAAACGATTTTAGCAAGATAGTATAAACGTAACCAGGTAGAAACTATTTCTACGTAGACGCATACTAAACAGCAATTTATTAAAAGGGTGGCGATAGGAATTGATCAGATAAACAAAACTCTTATTTATGTACTTATTGCGGGTTTACTTACCAAGAGTTATTGTCTAAGGCCTACTCTGATACGATCTACTTACAAAACAGGCATTATTTTCTAAGGACAGTCCACCAAAGTCACATTAATTCTGCAAAGAAATAAACATTTGAATATATGTTTATTTGTCGTCTCATGCTTATTGTTAATCTAAGAGATAACATAACTCTTGAGAAAATACGCGACATTAGGGAAAATCTTAGGAAAATAGTAAAGAATCTTACGATAAGAGATTTTTATGTGTAATATGTACATTTATTCATTTTCTTAATTATAAAAGTAATACTTTAGATGCGCAAGAAGTGAAAGTTAAGAATAAAAGTTTATTAAATAACGATTTCTACACTCTTAAGTCTACATGAGGAGAACAAAAATCTATATCAATTAGGTGTTCTTCTGGCCCAGAATCGAAGCCAGAACGCTCTGTATGTCAGGCTGTCATGGATGCTGCTTCCCCACGCTAGTCACCTATATATATACTACATATGTTAAATTAGCAAAAAAACTTACAACCTAATATAAAGCGGCAACTTCCGCCTATGAATATATATAAACATCAAACTAAGATGCATTAAAAATTGAGAAACAAAATTTATACTTCTTAAGTGTGCACGTATGGCTTACTACCCTACAGCTGCACAAACACTACATCTACATATAAGATACAAATAAGTAATACTTATTCATATCCTTTGAAAAATGTTGCTTCTCACAATTTATTACCTTTACATTCTTTTCAGTCAAATACACGTGGCTGTAAAATCTGACCTTTACATCTAACCTTTTGAGAACTGACGTCACCACTCCCTGTATAATGAATACCCGGCGGTCGGGTATATGAATTCATAACGGAAATTGGGCCACCGTTACATTAACAAAAACTAGCTTTGGTCACTTATAGTGCGTATTATCACTGTATCCTTCGCTTTGTTGGGTGTCCACTTGCAAAGGATTAGTGTCAGTGACGTCATGCCCGTTTGAACAGGGACCAAGGCTGTAGTACCCATACATTTCAAATTACCTGAGACATGTCTGAGACTAAGTACAGTGTTATCAATACATAACTTCGTCGTTTAATTCTAAAATTTAACATAAATTTAAGTAAAAATACGTAAAGTTTGAATTACTTTTCATGTCCAAATTTTTCCCTCTCATTCACAGAAACGAACTAAATAAATAATTTGTCAAATTTGTTTAGTTTGGTCCCTATACTAATAGTGTGAAAAGTTTTATGTGATTTTACAAAAGTCAATTCTTCGATACAATTATAAATCAAAACTGTGTCGGTTAACCCTAAAAAGATCTACTTTTACTCTTTTTATTGATAATATACGGAATAAAATATTTTATGAATCAAAATTTTATCATATAAAGAACATCTGATTTGTAAGACTTCCAAATGTTTTACCAAATATTGTGTCATGTAACCATTGTTGCCATAATAACAGCAACTGATTCCGAAGATTGTACTTGCAATGGTCCGTAATTCCCCACACCATTCCTGTTAAAAACCATACTATATGGAAACCTTACACAAAGCGCGAAGAATCGACCAATGAATGGACACCGGATGGCAAAAAAACGACAACTGTAAGCGGTAAATGTCTTTTGTAAGCGAATTAACTCGAGGGTGGTCAATGTAACAAATACATATTAAGGTGAGTCACGTTTCACCGCCCGTCCTTCAAATTAAATGATCAGCTATTTTGGGAACTTAATTGAAAAATGTGACGTATAGATATTAACGCATAACATAGGTTTAAGGTAGTTAACAGTATCAGGCGTTACGTTGCGAATATACCATTATATAATGCTATATATATATTTCAAAACATCATGTTTTCCTTTCCGGGAGGGAGAGTGGGCATAGTGCATTGAAATATATACCATTATACATTGTGGTGGTGGATTGTTGCAAAGTAGTTTTTAACAACAACTTAATATAGGTTTAAGGTCTCTCATGATATTGAAGATAAACAAGTAGGTATACCTGCGAATTAAGAAGAAACGAGCTTGCAATTGAAACAATAAATAAGAGGTTTTGATGATAATTGGTCGAAAGTACACTTTGCTACTCCTGAAAGCTAAAATGGACTCATATATAAGCGCGCTGGCCGTAAATACCGATCTATTAACAATTGCCTGCACTCTACAAATTAATCTGGCCATGGTACCCTTGGTTAAACTATACAGCTTTTGCCATCTTCCAAACCTATCCAGAACTCCTCATGGTTCTTCACAGCATGCACCTCCCCCACACTTATAAAAGTCCAATAATATACAATACAAAATAATTGTTGCTATGTTCTGCTTAAAGACTATAGTAAATTATAATTAATTAAGACTAGTAAATTGTGGGTGGCACTGATCTTGCAATCAACCTTCAAACAATTCTTGAATGAGACTATACCGGGCCCAGTAATAAGCGAGGTGTCAATCTTAAATCTCAGAAGTAACAAAATCGATTTAAAGTATAAAACCTTCAGTACATGAAGAATGACAACGCCGGTGGAGGTACCTCTTTGGTCAAACTGTAGTTCTACTACCATCAAACATTTAAAATATACAAATACCATTACCAACTCAAATTCGTGTTTGCACACTGCTATAAACATGGTATAGACAAACATTATAGAGATTAAAGACGATCGTAGACAAAGACTATCGTAAATAAATAAAGAAATACCTCTCCTAAACGGATAAGTAGCTACATCGTTTATCACGGGTCGGCAACGGCTCGGGCGGTCAGTGGAACAAACTACCGACGTGTTTGACTTTACAATTTCACATTCTGGGAACACACGCCGCAGGTAGGTCCTTTTTTAGGTGCCGACGCGGCCAGGCTTGCATTACCGAGGTGAGAAGTGACAACGACGTAATGGTGCCTAAGTAATTTTGAAATTTTCTTGTGATAGCTTTGTAAGAAACCTTTATGTCAAGCAAAGAGTCCGACGTTAAAATCTCTAGTTCACCTGACTTTTCAAAATTATACGCATATTCGAAATTAATTATCAGGTGTTTTATGTGAAGAAATATGTCGTGGACAAAACTTACACGAGTCTTCACAAAGTCCTTTAAAGAGGCAATACTTGGCTAGCATGGTAGACTATGGACTAAGCTTTCTCATTTTAAAAGAAGACCCATGCTTAGTGGGGTAAAACTTATTGATGACATAAAATATTGCGTAATTTCTGTCATATATCGCCGCTGATTTATAGCGGTTTATCTTTTGTAAAATATCATTAATTTATTTCATTTGTCTTTATTATCGTTAATTAACTAATTTCATTTCATTTTCCTAAGTAATTAACAGGACATTACGTATCGCAGATCGAATTATAAGCAGTTCAATTAACTCAATGTAGTTACACAAAGATAAGGGTAGCTGTCAAACAGTTGGGCACCTCATTACTATAAATTTTGATAGGAATCTCTTCAATCAATCAAAACTCCAGCCCAAAATAATTCTTAAACCTCAGTAATAAGGATCATGATTGACACAAAAGAGTGCAAGTCAGTATGATTGATTTAAGCCGACAGTTATTGACTGGCATGCTACAATCGAGCCGACTTCGACATGTCAATCTCATAAATATTGCATTTTATTCGACATAAACAGTGCCGTTCATACATCATCTGTCTTCAAAAGCAGAAACAAGCATAATCCGATTTAAAATACTAAAAAAGTTTTTGCGCATCTTTACCAATATATTGATAAAAAAGGAACTTAATTACGTAACCCAGAGATCGACGTAGCACTGAAACCTTTAAATCTAAATTCCATATTTTGCAAATATAAATAGTACCTACACTAGGTTATAAGTTAGCACTAAGAACGGATTTTTAAAAAACTACTAAGGAGGTTAAAGGAAAGTTTGTATACTTATTCTATTCCTTTCATAAATTGAATTGGTAAAAATTGGTGGAGTCTTATGGATACAACTCGCATGCATAATATCGATTTCGTCGTGAGCGAAGCAACGGGCAAAACTGAGTTTGAGCCTTATCTTGAGAACAACCGTTTAAAATCCTATGTTGCATACATTACTGAAGGGCGTCGAGGGAAAGTTAAAAAATTCATAGTATAGTAAAAGTCCATAGTATGCGGCTAAATATGTGTCATTTTAAATATTTTAAACTTATCGAACTTATTCAATGAAGTTGATAATATCATGCACGTCACTTAACATCAGGTGGCCTGCTAGCTCATTTGTTACTTCCTTTCGTATAAGTACCTATAACTAAATCTTTAATACAAACATCATGCTTATTTTCACTGCATTATTATAGTCAATACTTAATAGTATATTCAAATTATCTTTTATCATTAACTACATACTTTCTTACAATTTATTTGCCCTCAATACAAAACTCAAACTCCTCTCTCAATACTGCCCTCAAACTCGTTGTGGACAAACAA
Organism: Phocides pigmalion okeechobee; assembly: GCA_018251015.1. Lineage (NCBI taxonomy): Eukaryota > Metazoa > Arthropoda > Insecta > Lepidoptera > Hesperiidae > Phocides > Phocides pigmalion. The sequence goes on from DWON01003013.1 coordinate 12,301, forward strand.
ACGCAATTGAACCCCGAAAGTAGTTGGGCTATCCCAAAACATACACGTGAGTTAAGCCAAATTACAATTTTAAAATAAGATAAAGGTACTCATGGCACTTTGAGAGATGAAGCGCCTTTCAGTGCTAAACGGCATAATTTATTGAAACGAAACAAATACTTATCTTAATAAAACAACGCTAGTGTTAGACGTAGCTCCAAACTTTGCTACGGATCGAACAAACAAACAAATCTTTATGCTTTTTAAGTACGATATTAACTTTTGCACGTAAATTCAGACAAACGTACCAACAGAGGTAACGAATGTGTGATTTTAAAGCGACCGATATCTCGTCCAGGGAATTCGTGCAAACACATAAAGTCACCAATGACGTGTTTTACGGTAGAAACTGGCCATAAATTCACGTTCAATCAGAGAACTTGACGACATATCTGTAATGGTAGATTCACTTTATTGGAGGCGGTCGCGTTTGCTATCTCCTAAATTAATGCAATCCATTAAGGCAAATAGGTAGGAAGTTAATCTTTACTACCTTCCTGCTCACATTTTGGTTGACCGTAAGCTTATTACTTAAACTTAAGTTATTCAAGATACATACGTAAATTGTCAACACAGCGTGCTTACTGATTATCTGTCACGTGATAAGTGAATTATTTATAATAATTGGAATTTTTAACAACCATATCCATTTCAGCTCTTTAAACAAAAGTAATAAAATAATAATATTATTTATCAGTGTCTTCAAAATCTATGCCAACAATATCGACAATTATTAATCAGACTTCACTATACTATTTTTGTACTCTATTCAAGATTATATTACTCTACAGACTCAAAGGAACGAAAAAAATGTGTTCAAAAAAACTTGAAAATAATTCCATAATTTCTCCGAGGATTGCACACAAGCTTGAACATGATTATACACAGTTTATTGTTAAGAATACAGAAAACAATGTGAGCTGACATTCCCGTGCTATAACTTGCGAGCATGTTGCTAATCGCGCGCAGTGTGCGACATCACGCAGTGCAAGCAGCGCTAAATTTGCGCCGAGTGGCGAAACCGATAATTATAACTGTACAGCCAGTACTGTAAGCCAGCAACCGTTACGATTGTAATTTTATGTAGATTCGTAAAGGTGGGAGAATTATATTTCGACTGGGAAGGTACCACCGCCGCCCTCATAATCCGCTGTAAAGAATTTCTTGTATTTCGGTTAGAGAGGTGCGGTTGCCTCCTATACTTTGAAGCGAGGCGACCATCTTAGTCCTCAGGAGTAGCAACGCATTTACGTTCGAGCTCAAATAGGATTACAGTCGTGTCTGTGGTTGTACGTGGATGTTTATTGGTTGCAACTACTTAACATCAGGTGATGTGCATGCTCGTTTGCTACTCTTCTCACTTAAAGAAAAAAAAACAGTCTTATGTCTGTTGGTCTTAATTCTTAGCAACGATCATACTTAACAATTCATATTCAAATTTTGGCCTCTTTACCCATACAACACCATTTAGCTCGGCTATCAACAAAAATCTGAATAAATCGGTCTTTAACCAGTAAATTTTGAAAGTCATTCACCACCTATTTTTAACATGGTTTCGTGTAAAACTGCGGTGTTTTGATTTGCAGGGTACTATTCTCTTTTTAGAATCCTTTCTTGGTCATCGTTTTTGGTTGCCGGCTACCCTTAGAAATGAAACGACCTTTAGATCCTCAGGAGTAGCAACGCATTTTGAATCAGACGTCGGATAGGACTTCAATTCTATGTAGCACTGTATCTGATTAACCATGGGCTGCAGCGACAACTTAAAATAAGACCTACATGTTCGTTTGCTACTCTTTTAGAATAAAAAATCATTATCTCCTTACATTGAACGAGCGATTTTATTGTCAATTTAAATTATAATAAACAATTACTTTTTAGTAAAACTAAACATACTCTTAAAAATTGTAATCTTCGAAAATGATAAAGTAATAATTTATCAAAGTAATAAATTATCAATTGTATATAATATATAATTATTTAACTTAACTTGCTACATCGATGCTACGATAGTATAAAATTATCAACTGTATAATAGACAATTAATCTAAAAAGATTTGCTACATTGATGTTATGTTTGATTACAAATTAATTTTAACTAAGTGTAATTAAGCGCTATTTTAAGCGTCCAAGTCTTTTGTAAGCATTCCCGGAGAGGCCCGCCCGAGATGAATCTGTGGAGAATCGCTCCCCGTGTCATTTGCATACATTCAGTTTTATTGCGCAACCCGTAAATAATCATTGAAGCGTTTTGTATTGCGAATACAGCTATTTCATAGACGACGAAGAAATTAGTCAATTTTAATGTAGTAAGTACGCAGAAATTGCTTCATGTCGGATTTTTTTATTATTTCTAGAGTATTTCATTACAGGTTCAGGCTATCGAAAATACACCAGCTAAATAATATTTATTAATTTTTATTTAACAGTTTATTTAAGGCCACTTAAAATTAATCTATAAGTCTAAGTAACAATGTTATTTACCACTTTGCACATAACACTATAGGTACGCTTGCAATTTGAATTCCAACTTAATAAAAGTACCTGCTGACAACACAAGGCTAAAGCCAATAAAGCTACGATCATTTTATTAGAACTTCTAATATTACCTAAGTGATCGATAAAATAATATTTAAAAATTCATAAACTTACGTTGTTGAACTTAATTTTTACTTTAGGAATATCGAAATTAATGTTCAGGTTTATAAAAATATATATCATACTTTCAGTCACCTATTTTATTTATTTAACACCTAAAGGAATATAATTGATAATGGTAATGGTATGGGATAATGGTATATCTGACGACATTTATTAAATGGCAAAAACATAAGTAATGGTGACGTTTTGTTTTCCCAGAGATTGGTGGCATGTGTGTTGCTACCTTTTAGAATTAGGTTGAAATATATCATATACGTTTGTCTGGCACACCGTTACTATCATAACCATTGGAACAAGGCAGCAGGAGCTAACATTTCTGCTGAAATCAGAAAGAGTTTAAACGATGTTGATTCCAACTATGCAAACGTTACTCGGTGATTTCGTGAAGACATAAAAACAATCGAAATCCGACCAAACAAATAGCATTATAAACACAAGTTTTATATTACCAGAAGACATAAAGCAAGTAGAGACCGCAACGAGCATAAACCGCCAAGTTAATACGCCGTCAAATAATAATTTCATGATACAGTAACTGCGCAAACCAAAGTTGATATGGGCAATAAAGCTCACAATACGGCACACGACGACAATTACATGTTTGGGAAATACAGGGGAAGATGCTGCTGCGGCTTTTCCTCTTCTTTGACATAATATAAAATGGCTAATAGTAATCGTTTCAACAGTTATAATATCTCAACACCAAACTGTTCTTTTGGGAAAATGAGAGATTGCAATTCACCATACTTTTCTCCTATGGATTGTCACATTATGTTATTTGGCATAATCCAAACTAGCCAATAATATTTTTTTCTTTGTTTTGTTAGCATCGTCAGCACCTTATTTCCACAGAGAATCCGTTATCTCATTTGTACACATCACATAACTTTAAAAACTTACTTAAGCAATCAGAAACCTATAGAACTCATTTCATTATTACACTATGGAGTTCAATGTATGAAATTAGTCAAGGTTTCATATCGTTATCTTTTTTTAGTTGAATTTTTTTATAAAAGCGTGTTTTTATTTTTTTTAACTATTATATATTAAAGTTGCACTGCAACACGTATGACACTCAGCGAAATGTACGAAAGGCATATGAAATACGGCGGTGGGGCGTCTCAGCGAGCAATTTCGGTGCGGTGCGATGTGTTTGCAGTTCGAGCCCGTGCCAAAATTGCCATCTTTCCGCCCGCGAGTTGACGATGGGAGCCAGTAGCTTCGTATTTAGTTTGTTAATCTATGATTAAGGGTATGCTAGTTAGACATTTTTCGATATAAACTAAGGACAGTTGTGTATATGGTTATGAAGCGATAAGACCACCTTTTGGTCACCACTGCTATATTTGTTTTGTTTTATTTTCTGTTCTTGTGTATTCTGTGTGGTGTACATTAAAGCATGTTTGATTTGATTTGACGGTTATTATTCAATTACATGTTATATAACGGGTACTCACGATTATCGATTTTTGATTTTTATCAAAAAGATCAAAGATTGTATCAAACAGATACAATAAGTGTTGTGTGTCGTGATATGGAACGAAAAAAAGAAAAACGAACTAGACGTAAGGTAGATAGATTAATCTGTCACTAGCAGCTGTCAATACTTACCATTGTACGTTTTAATGTATCTAATGATATCAAATTGTCTCGTAGTTCCCTATGCTATTATTGGAATAGAATTTTTATAAAGAAATTGGTATTACATCTACAATTCAACCTGTATAGTATATCTTTTACATTTCTTTCCCTATATATTAAAAAATGTATATTACTAATTGTAACGAAAGTTTGGATGTAGAAAAATAAATAGCATGCACAAATGTAGTTTATTTCTTCGAAATCCAAATAACTTTACCGTAATTATACATTTACATACCCACTCGCACCTTCTTTGGTTTTTCATAACAACCTCGTATAACGAACTCTGCACCTACTAGTTTTTGGAATCAAAAATTTCGCGTGTCCCTTATAATTTTTTTTTTAACATGTTGGGTTAAACTGCATGTGTATAACGAAGTTCACTAATAAAGTTTTCCTACAACTAAAGTATGTTAAACGGTACGTTTTTACAGTCCTTATTAATGACACTTCTTTAAAGGTGATAGAACTATAGAGTATAGGTTGAGTAGGGAGATACCAATGCTACACTCCTAGTCCGCCGAAAGCATTTTGTTTCGCTTGGAGAGATATGGTTACACCTGCAAACGAGAAACCATATTAGTTCTTAAGACATGCGTTCCTACATCCATGTACGATCTAATACTGAACTTCAATTTAGATTTAATTTTGGATATTTATTTTCATGGGAAGCAGCGAACACATGTCATCAAATGACGTGTTTGTGTGCTACCTATTTGTAACACTTAAGAGGCCTATTTATATAATTCATTGACCAAATAAGAGTAACTACTTATCAGATACACGTTGTTTACTTGCATAGATAATCCCTGGTTTTTAGTCTGATTAACTCGTTGCTAACTTGTCACTGGCCCTCATATAAATAGGCTTCGACAAAGTTCAGGGACCTTATAGGCTCAGCACAGGATATATTCTAGAAATAACACATATGACAATGAATCCCACATTTCATACAGAACTTTATGTCGATAACACTAGAGTTGATTTTGAATTGCATCAAAACAGGTGCAAATTCAAGTACCGTATAACAATATGACTGTTCTGTGGCTTTCATCCAAATGTGATGCAATAAGAGCGGATAGGAGAATGGCTTTACCACTGAATAGTCCTCCTACCATTGTCGGATGCATTCCGAATGGTCAATTTAATTCGGATAGCGGCAATTCTGTATTGAAAACGTCTCTAAACTGCTTTATTACGTTCTTTGTTCTGATGTGAAAATTGCTAAGTAGTTAAGAGTAGGTATTTATAGAAGAAAGATGTACATATTGTAATCATTACTTGTAATCATAGTCTACAGTATGATTTGTGGTCATGTCAACTAGGCATCTGTAGTTGTCTTTAGATAGTCCACCTACTTTATATAAAGTAAATTAAAGAAACATTCCGAACTAAATTACCGGTTAAGGACATTACTACAAAATTGTTGTCTTTCTTCTGAATCTCCTCCTGAGATGAGAAGTATTAAACCATAGCATATCACGAGAAACCTTATCCGACTTCAGTCCAGGTTTTGTCCATTTGACGACAAGGAACACATAATATCAAGTGACCTGTAAATTGATTTTTTGCGTTAAAATGTAACAATGCTTTTTAACGTTGTAAATGCAGTATACAAGCATGCAAACCATCTGATGTTAAGAAGACTCTGCAGGCCGCGGACATATTCAACATCAAGCAAGACTAAAGTTCTGTCTTACCTCGGGAGAACATGCGTTACAACTCTTGAGGAGATGGTTGCCTCGTCAGTAAGTGTAGCTGATAACCGCACCTCTCCAACCGAAACACAAGTAATGCTTTTCGACAGGTTATGAGCACGGTCCTTTTATCACCTTGAAAGATACCTTAGTACTACGACTACCTTAAAAGTATGTAAATAAATTAATTTTATTACATAGCTAACACTCCTTCAATTATGTTTTAAGTAATTACGCATATAATTGAGTAAATACCATTACACAGGTGTAAATCACCATTTTGTATTCATTCTAACAATGTCTTTGTCCGTATAGGCTAGTATTTAGCTTTTTGGTCTAGTAGTGTGATTCTCGCTTTGGATGTGGGAGCTCTCGGGTTCAAATCCGAAGCGAGGCCACTTTTGTATCGCAACATTACGTTCTATAGAAAAGACTCTTGATTAAAACTTGCACTGAATTCAGTTGCACAACGAACTCAAGAACGTTCTGTTCATCCAACAGATATAATCTTAAAATAAAACGTCGCGTAGTTTATTAATTTTATTTTTACTATATAACGGATCAGGATTAAGCCATGACCACGAGCCATGCAATTGGTCCAAAATATTGGTAATTAAAAAGTATTAATCGTGAGTACAATACAATACAATACAAATATGCTTTATTGTACACCAAAAGAGAAAATAC
>DWON01003014.1:0-19024 GCA_018251015.1 Phocides pigmalion okeechobee
GATTGTGGAGCGTACTCACTTAGCTCTTTAAAAAATGCATTATCTAAATATGATACTATTTGGCAGTATTTCGTAATTACTTCAGTACGTTGGTGAGAGAGCAACGAGTCGGGGGCGCGGCCGTCCAACGCCGCCGACTCGTCGCGCCAGGAAGCCGGTGCTGCCACCGCGCCGCGCGCGGCTTCACGCGATCCCGCCTCCAGCTCGGCGCACAGTTCGTCGTTGCGATCGCGCAACGCTTGGTTTTCTAGCCGCAACTCCTCCACGCGCGCCGCCAGCTCGGCCGCAGCACGCCGCTCTGCCTCTGAGGGCTGAGTGCCATTTCCGCCCACAGCACGCACTTCCGCTACCAATCGCGCCACTTCGCGTTCTGCCGCTAGTGCACGTTCCTCCGAGATGCAGGCTCGGATCTGAAGGTAGTATATTGCTTTATATTTTAAGTTTGGTCACATATGTATGTACTATGCATCAATATGAAAAGAAATGTACTTACTTGCAGTTCTTCATTTCGAGCGCGAACTGCGGATACTTCCGCACGGAGTCTTCCCTCCGACTCTACGCGCCGCGCTAACTCCTCTTCGAGCAGCGTCCGCGCCGCTGCTGCGCGCTCCCGTTCTGCGGCGTTTTCGGCAGCCGCAGCTCTAGACGCTTCTGTATGCCTCGCCTCTAGTTGTCGCAAACTCGCTTTCAACTCTGCCTCTATTCGTGCGTGATTCTCATCAACGTCGTGCGCCAGCAGCCGCGCTCGACGATTGGCCTCGGCGAGATCGTTGCGAAGTTTGTCACGTTCGGCGATGGCGATGTCGAGTCGCCGCCGTGACTGATCCGATCGAAGACGGGCGACTGTATGCGCGGCGAGCAATAGAAGAGCTCGCGCGTCGGGTTGCTCGTCCGGAGACGTAGCGAGCGCATGCAACTCGTCATCGAGAGCACGTTCAAGATCGAGCGGGCGGAGAGCAGCAGCTGAGAAACCCAATTCGAGCAACAAACGGCGCGGCCGCTGCACTCCTGCGCGTTCCCAAGCCTCTACTACGACATCGCTCGGAACCACGTCGATACCATCATCAATGCCGCTCTCTGATGAAGCGGCGCCGTCCAGCGAAGCGGCAATGGAAGAAGTCAACGATGAGTTAAGGCGATCGAAGAATTCGCCCACTGTGATTTCGTCCGTGGAAGAGTCGTCGAAGATCCTCTCGACGATATGACGATCTATTCCATGCATACGAAGGCTTCGACACAGAGTCAGAGCCCGTTCGCGGTCTACACGACGTTCATGGTCGAGGTCTGCTGGGTCTTCGTCGTCCGTAAAATAGCTACCCTCACGATTCTCCATCGCAGAGGCACTTCGTTTACACCGCATACGTTGCCTCGCTCGTTCACCGTCGAGGCGAGAGTCGGACGACACGCGATGCCTTGGAGATTCGTCGGAAGTAGTATGCTGTGGTCGCGAGCGCCGCCCGTACTTCTTAGATCCGAAAACAAACTTGGGAGCGACTTCTCGGCCTGACGAGTCGTCGTCACTATGGGGCGGCGCGGCAGGAGCGCCGGCAGCAGCGGGTGGTGCGGGCGGTTCACTTCCCAGCACCGTGAGCAGCCCGTTGCGGAACTGCGTGAAGGTGACGCGGTCGGCACTCCGTTCAAATAGTGTATCCACGAGCGCCGCGCCGCGGTCGTCCAACTGTAACGCGTCACAGAGCTCTAATACTGCAGATCTATCTAGGGCTTCATCGTTTGATATGTCGAAGGTTTTAAACACACTGTACAGCTGTTTTTCGTAGTGATTCATGGAAGTACCATCCATATCTCTCGCCCGGATTTCATATAAGGATAACATTGAACAGCAGATCGGTTCGATATTTACTTTTAATCACATGTTGTAAATTTGTTAAGAACTGTATACGATAACTATTACCTATTATTCCATTCACATCTTTAGATCCTGTAAGTTCTTTCATAGGCTTTCTGACAAATGTCATCATATCATGCCACTGACTATGACATTAAAAAGAGGTATTAAATAGTTGTCAATGTAATTCGGTAAGTAAACAAAACTTGTAATAATGTGTATTATATAGGTCCTTTAATAGATAAAAAAAAAAAACATTTTTTAACTATTATTAAATACTTATTCGATTGCAATAATTATAATTAGCATCATAATACAAATAATATCAAAATGAAACTAAACTAAATCTTTTGAATACTAATTAAGTAACTCGTTATTAAGAAGAACATTGGAAATAAAATCTGAAATCCTAAATTTAAATCAAGGCTATACGGATTTTGTACTAAAATATTTGTGAACGACGTTTCGTCCTACGTAGTTACATAATTATTTCTGAATAAAAAAGTTTAAAATTCTTATACTTACATAATCACGTTATATCATTTTGATTAAAAATGTTATAGCATTGTAATTTAAAAGCTAACAGCTAGCGTTGTGGTTTAAAGTTCACGTAATGCAAAAATAAAATAGATATAGATTGAATCAAGAATAGAAACTTGAAAATGGAACGCAAAATTTTTGTCTTGATGTTTATTGGCGTTATCCATATTGACCACTGATAACTGTCAACGTCATCTCTACCATAACATTAACAAATATTTGTTTTAAATATACAAAACAATAACTAGGTACCTACTAAAGTTTGGTTTAAAAACCTATGTAAATCATATGTATAAAATAAATAAAGAAAGGAATATGTGTCTATAAGTGTATCAACAAATAAGTTCTAAGACATAACATTGATAACGATTTATATTTTAGTTTAGGAGTTAATCATAAAGTGAATAATTTAAAGGCAATTGAAACCATGCAGTTAAAATTAGTTACTAATGAAAAATTCACCAAGCTTACCGACGATATAGCTTCGAAGAAGGTTAACCACTCGTTACAACTCAATCAAGATAAAGGAAACATCAGGTGGATCGTTTGGGTATTCTCTTTGTGTTTATTCATAGTGAACTGCTGCTTCATTGCGGTGGCATCTCGATCTCCCCAACATGAAACTCGATTGGGAGTGGTGGAGATGTCGAGCGCACCTGCGCCTGTGCGTAGGGTGCTCTCCTGCTACTACACCACCCCAAATCAACAAGACCAAGGTCAACTGTTGCCTGCTAAAATACACCCACATCTCTGCACTCACATAAATGTGGCATTTGCCCAAATTAAAGATAAGAAGATATATCTCGATGATGAACAGTATACAAGTTTAACAGATGTTGTTTCACTTAAGAGATTCAATCCAAAGCTGAAGATCTTGCTTTCTGTAGGAGGAGCAAGTAATGACAGTGGCTTCCCTGCCATGGTTGCAGATCACGCTTCAAGAAAAGTTTTTATTAAATCAATTAAGACCACTTTAAGAAATTATTCACTGGATGGCATAGATCTAGACTGGGAGTTTCCTGCAGTCCACAGCAATGGATACTTTTTAAAAAAACGTGAGCGACAACATTTTTCCCAGCTGCTTAGAGAGATCAGAATGGAGTATATCAGGGAAAAAAGGAACTATTTGCTCACTGTTGCTGTTGCTGCACCTGATATTATTGTTGATGCTGCTTATGATGTGGATCAAATAAACATGTATGTCGACTATGCTAATATTATGACATATGATTTTCATTATTTCACTGAGTTTACACCTTTCACAGGTCTAAACTCCCCCTTGTATGCCAGATCAGGTGAACAGTTATATATGGCCACGCTCAATATAAATTATACTGTACAGATGTATATAGACAAAGGACTTGATAGGAATAAAATTGTGGTGGGGATACCAACATATGGACATTCCTTTAAATTGGTTAATGCTAATAATGGCAATGTGGGAAGTCCAGCTTTGGGATATGGTAAACTTGGACATTTAGGATTTGCGAACTATCCTGACATTTGTAACTTTATAAAAACCCATAATGTCAATGTGCAGATGGATGCTGAGGCACAGGTTCCATATCTACATCGAGACCATGAGTGGGCTTCGTTTGACAACCCTCAGAGTGTCAAGAGCAAAGCTAAGTATATTGTTGACAATAACTTGGGAGGAGCCATGATATATTCATTGAATGCAGATGACTATGAAGGTCGTTGCGTAGGTTTGTCTAGCAGTTGGAAATTTCCCTTGGCAGAATCAATAAAGAACACACTGAATGGAAATTATACTTTGAAGTAACTTACAACCATAAATTATAATCAAATTGACCACCACCTCGACAATACTTTCACAAGTGTAACATTAATTAGCATTTGATAGCATTTAATTTAATTACCTTTTTCTTCCTGGTCACATAGGTGATTTTATACATGGTACAAGATTTCATGATCGGCGGTTAGGACACTACAATGCGCAGGCGGCGAGTGGCCGCGGCGCCCAGTGCGCCCACGCGGGCCCACGCGCCGGACGGAGCGCGCAAGGCGACTGCTCCCTGCGGCGCAGCCGAGCTGCTCACCCGCGTAGAACCGCACGCGCCGCCTTCATTACTTTGCCTTATTAACTTTTAACAGTTTGAAAAAATGCACAATTTCGCTCCACTGCTTACTGGCGTGGGGCAGTGTTTCTACTCGACCGAGTGCGTCGTCCGCTAATGTCGGCCGCGACTCGGACGCAATTCTAATTAGCTAAACTGATTATAAACATTAATTAGAGACAGTTATTCCTCAAGGAGAGAGTAGTAGTAGAGACCTACCACGAAGGCTTTGCAATAAATAATTCAAATGTATCTTTTACTTTGTAATATACAGGTTCAATACAAAGTAGGTAACTTATTCACACATATGAATGGAATAGTAGCCACGATTTGTTTGTTTGCCTTGTATGGTGTTATACGTCGAGGAAATGTGGAAAAGATGGCTGTGAATGTAGGTAGGATTATAATAAGATACTGATTTGTTGTCAATGACTAAAAACTCTTTACTTGATACTTTTTTTATTGATTCTAATAGGCAATTTTATGTGATTATGAAACTCTCACTTAAGTATTCATCAATCAAAAATACGAACATTGCTAAGCACTATAACAATGTAAATAACCATTGGCGTAGTGGATGGATTGCTCCAGAAATTGTAATAGTAGGTCCAACAAAAGCCCTATTCACGGCAATGTTCTCTATAGTTTTTGCAATAGGGTGCCGTTTCGGTTTCCAGAATGTAAATAAGTTTAAGTTAGTACCCCTCAATTAAAATTTATGCATGTAAATATTTTATATTTTATTTCATGTGCCATTAAAGTTGCCGATTGTATAAGCTTTAGTAAAAAACATACCTAAAGTGCAAATTTTACACCAAAGAACGATTCAGTTTATTGTCTCAAGCGGTATATGATTACATAGGATATAGTTATTATGCAAAACCATCTGATTTACATAATTATTTAGAAGTCGCTAGTTGGCATTGAATATCATATGTTATAGAGAACGCGAAAGTATGGTGTGGGTGAATGCAGTGTTTGAAATATGACATTAATGTTTACCTAAAGTTTTTAAACAATGACTTTGTTAAATTGTTGATTTTGTATATATTGTCAAGTGATTCACGCAAGGAGAATATATTAATAATTTTATTTATGTGCTTGTTTTTAAAGTCTCTTATTTACACCAAATTTCCATCCGTTGATCGTTTGAAGTCCACTCCAGGGCTTTCCCTAAATCCAACGGTTTCCCACTTTTTAGTCGAGTGTGACGTGTCCTATTTAAATATTGTCCAGAAGAGTATAATGGACCTATATGTCTGCGGTTCAATAACCTTTGCTCACCAACGATTGTCGGTTCTAGAAGCGAAATAGCCGGCCCATTGCTTTTCAGCTTGCTAATTCTCAGGGCTATGTAGATAAGATTATATCGTTTACGAATTTTATTTTTATGAATTCAAATTCAAATATGTTATTTAATTGCAAGGTATTGTTATTAAGCGTATGTAGCTTAATGAATGTCAAGGATACAATGTAAATTGATTACTTTGAGCGCCCTGTTGGCTAAGTTTGACCGGGAGAAAACGGCCGGCGGAAAATACTCGGTACTCTTTTTAAAACTGTCCTTGATAAATAAACATTACACAGTATAACTTTAGAAAGATGGTAAGCACACGAGATAGCTAATCGTGTGTGTCAGAATCTATCGAATCTATCCACTGTCATCATTCTCTTGCGGGACTGGAGCTTATTTGATTATACTGAAGATACGCCGACAAATTAAATTAAATTAAAAAAAAGCATCTGTGTATCATCTACGAAAACACAGCCGTAATGTCCGCCCCCAGTTTTGTAGCGCCGCCGTAAATACAGCACTTTTGTTCGCCCGTAATCCATACAAATTTGTCGCTACAACACAGTTGTGTAGGAGCCGCGTGTCGCGCCCAGAATTACATAACAGTGTTGTAGCCGCAGGGAAAATGTTAAATAAATAAATAATTGTATTTAGACCAAGGATGTATTAGACTTAGCTGGGAAACAAGTACCGTTTGTTGCCACGGAATCTTCGATGCGAATGAAGCTGTTCCCTTATTGGATATGCTTTTTCTTTAATGAAAGGTTAGGTCATAGTTCACAACGCTACGCTAACAGTGAATACGGATTGATGAATTTCACAGACCCTTAAGAATTTTATGCAGAACTCAAGGCCTGCATGTCTCCTCACTAAAAAGTCTGTCACCTTCAAAGCAATTGATTATTTATTCATTCATATTAGGCAAATAATTCCGAAAAATCAATTTTTCGAACCCCGGACTTCCGTGTGAAAAGCCCAAATCTTAATCCGTGCTGATAAGGGAGATCTTTTTATGGCCTCTTTGTTGCCATCATAGTCGTAGTTTTAATACTGATTATCATTAGACATTTAGACCGTTTTTTTTCACAGAAATATTTTTTTTGCTCTTAATTATGTTTGTTTAAATCTGCAATTGCAATAAATTTGCAAAAAACGAATCTAGTTACAGATAGCAAGTTCAGGACGTAGCTATCATAGTCATTGGTCACCGATTTGTCGATTCATACGGACTTGTCATGCAGAGAATTCCGGTGATTTCCAAGCTGACAATGCAGACATTTACACATTTACACGACCAATTTTAATTTCTGCTTTGAGGATTTGTAGACTTGCCCTAATATTATAGTATCAAAAGCATTATTTTGTAAGGTACCATAATAGACAATCACAACAAAGTACTGTCAATACATTATTTCCGTACTACATTAGGCATGGAGTAACGTTAATAAAAAAATATTTTAAAAATAGGAAGCTCTTTAATATGGCACTACCTTACAGTACCTAATATCTATGCGAAGTAACAACTACAGTTCATCGAAGACGGCCACTTCACCGCACTTCAGGCTGGATTCAAGGCCAAATGTTTTAAGTATGAACGCAGTTTCTCCCATTTAGGAATACTACATTTTGTAACACCGCACACAAATCTACTTATTTCTCTATTTCTGTTCTTGTGCTTACTGATTTCTGTACACTTCCTTTACTGCAGTTCGGTTCTGTCATCCGACATTACAGTTCTTATCATTGTTATCACATACCAGATCATACAGTTTCAGTCTTGTTTTAAAAAATTGTAATTAAAAAGAACACCAATTTTCTTCTTAGATTGACTCTATTAATAGCCATCCATTTGTTCAGTCCAATTATAATTGGTTTAATATAGTAATTTAATTTCAATGTATTTCTTTCAATTTATCACATGTTGCCATTGTCAATAAATTTAACTGGTAAAAGTTATCTGGTATGCTCATAGTTTGCTTTGTAATAAGCCAAAACTTATGTACATTCCTGAGCCAAGATAAAGCACCAAGTTTGTAGGTCACTGTACGTTGCGGAAGTGGAAATACATAGCCTAATAATATTAGTTTCTTATAAAATATAAATTAGGCAAACTCTTATGGCATATATATATTAATACCTGTCTCTACAACCAGCTTTTTGACGAGCTTTCATCAACATAACAGATATATTATAATATAATGTATATTAATAACAATTAAATTTATTGTATTCAATTAAGAGACCAGGAATATTAATATATACCTATTATTTAGGCAATTTCATGAAAAATCAAACAACATAAACATAATGCTGAGGCCACATACATATTTATGTATCAATTGCTTAATTCTGCCGCTGTATTTGTATTGCCAAAGCTTTCCATATTCCATTGTATGGGTGACCATCAGGCTATATCGAATTATACCTGATACTGATATATTTTTTTTATTATGAAAGAGTAAGAAACGGGCTTGCAGGCCTCCTGATGTTAAGTGGTCACTGCGGCCCATGGACAACCACGTCCAATCTCAAATAGAACAGAAGTTCTATTTAAGGATGGACTCGGATGCATTCCTACTCTTGAGGACTATGATGGTCACCTCCAATAATGTGTATCCGGCAAAGCATATTATATGCAGCTCTACTACAATTCTACATTACTTATTCCATTTTTTTTTGAATCATGAATGAATAAAACCGAGAACATGAGGCATCTAAAAATGGATCCACCTGGTGACAGAACTTTTTTAAGTCATCAGATCAGTGATCAAATTAAGCAAATTTTACATAATTATGTGCGCTTGGTCTAAGATAACAGATGCATAAAATGTACATTTACAGGGCACACACTACCCAAGCAGTGTACATATTAATAATAACTTAATTTAGTTCCTTAAAAAAAAATACATAAATGCTTATAGTTTAAAGCAGAGAGCAGTAACCAATTTGAGTATTTTCACTTAAATGCAGATTAACATGATTAATAACTACTCTTAAATCTTTTTTTATATTTGCAATCATTACACAAGTAACAATTTTTAAAGTTAATGTACTAGTGTACTACACATGTTACAACTTGCGTCTACCTAACTATTACAACCAAACTTTGAGACTATCTTGTAAATCTTTAAACCAATATGGTTTCAATCTAGGAATGTCTGGTACAATAAAACTTATTAATATGTGATCACACACGCAGGCCAGGCCCACAGAGCAGCCGTCGTAAGGCGAACCAGTGCTGCTCCCAGGCACCCTCTCCAAACTTACTCTAGGTACTTAGTACAACTAACATTGTAGATTTCACACAAAATGTAAATTCATTGTATCACAAACTATAGGTATATATACTCTATACTTCTCTATATGCATATATAATATGTATAATAGTTGAGTATCTAAATATTAGGATATGGCAACTTAACATCAACTTATTGTCTAGTGGAATATTCTATAACTAATGCCAGGCACGACTTGCGTGACTCACACCACTCACAATGCCCATCAACACTATGGGACAATATTCAGCGGCCAACAGCTTTTTTCTTAAAGCCAATCACTACTCAACTCTATTTAATTATGCTTTTAATGTTTTTTATGTAAGAAACTATAAAATAATAGCATTATCTTATATTTACTTAGACATAATAATGGGTTTCATATGAAAAAACTTCATATTTCAAGTAGTTCTAATATGGTTAAATTAACAAAATGAAATTTTTTTGATAATATAAAAAGAACTTATTTCACATGTAACTCATTAAACAACCTACAACACTGCCTATGAAGCGGTTACTAAGACAAAGTTATTGATGTTTCTAATCTATTATTGATACATTTATTTCTATAGTACACAATTTGTTTCTAAATTATGGAAGGACGGTTCTCTTAACATGATGTGTAACCTTGTTTCATTATGTAAAAGCAGCAACCCTATATTTGATATGTAAGGCTACATTCTGCAATTTTAAAGATGATATAGTACTAATGCTTTTTATCTAAATTTAAATCATAGATGTGATACCTGTATTTTGGAAATGAAATGATATGAGCCAATGATACGTTTTGTGCAACGAGTGTGGAAGGTCGCAAAGATGCGCGGACGGCGCTACGTCTGCAGCCAGTGAAACATGAGGCTGTGCACGGTCGGGTAGTCCAGTTCCGCATTGGGCGAGCTGAGGAACTCCTTGAGGTTGAGCGCAACGTTGCCTGATAGGGCCGCCTCTTTCAGCTCGGCGGCCGAGTGCGCAGAGTTGTCGTCGGACGCGCAGTCGGAGGAGGCGGGCTCCCGCCACTTGTCGTCGTACGTTAGGTCGCAAAGTGTCGGCGGCTCGTCTGCGTCGCTCGGCTCCTCGTCCACGGACGCCCCGCGGCTCTTGTTGCGCGCCGTGTCACTCTCGGCGCTGTCCCTACCGCCACCTTCATTTTGGCGTCGAGCGTTTTTCAATGCGCGATAACGGCGTGACCTTTCACGCTGTAGTCTTCTCTTGCGCTCGTCCGCTCGCTCCAGTTCTTCTGGTGTCTTTTTTGTCGAATTTTTTCCAAAAAAGTATCTCATGAACGACTCATCGCAGTTCCGTTTGGACAGATAGCTCGCCATCAACTTGTAGTAGTACTGATTATCCATCCCAATGGCCGTAAAAACAATTAAAATAAACTATTTATAATCTTATTACACCAAAACTACAAAGATATTCTGGAAATTGCGAAATAAAAATAATGAGAACGCGACTGTCGCTGACGTGACGTCATTGACAATTGACATTTCGTTCGTTTTTTATGTATCGTTTATGAATTCCTGTTTTCCTGTCTACGCAAGTAGTACCAATGATATATCTATGGTTAAATCGCATTTCTTCAAGAGCGCCTAAATATCACACGTAAATAACACTACTGTGCAAAACACTAACTTTTTTGCTGTAGCTCCTACAAAATAATATAATATCACATTTTCTCTATCCGTTATTCGCATACAAAATATTTCAGCAATGCACAGAATATACATATAAATAGCCTTTTATTAATAAGCATACGATTTAAATGGGTAAAATATCCTTTTAATATTATTAATATATGATGTCAATAATTTAAACTAAATTCCACGACGAAATGAATAATAGAGTTTTTGTGTCCCACATAATTATTATATGATTGACATAATTATTAGCGTATGTAACAGGAATACCCAGCAATAGCAGTTAATGTTGTAATTTACGATTTTTGTATAGTATATATAATTTCATATTCTTTATAAAATAGCAAACACATTCCTATTTATTTATAAAATAGCAAACAATAAATACCAAACTGTCTAAGATTACTCCGATTAACACTTGTGTGTACGCCACAGAGAAAGTGTATTATTACGAAAGTATAAAATAGTTACCGGTGTTGCCTTTTCAGTGCACCCATAAACAAATCTATCCCATTCATAGGTAATCATAGCACTTTTACTATTAATGCTTTCAAATCCCCCTGCTCCTGAAGGTGTAGTAAAACGCAGATAATGCTAATAATATTTTATTAACGTTGACTAGAAGACTGGTATCTCCGTCCTCTTGACGGCGGAGAGCCCGTCGTCCCACGTGAGCATCGCGCTGAAGGACAGGTACAGCGCCGCCGCCGACAGCAGGTGCCACAGGTCGTGCGAGTCGTAGAACTCCAGGATCTGTCGGCGGCGTCGGAGAAAACTCCACGATTATATAATAAAAGGTGGTAGAGCCGTTAGAGCTCGCCCGGGGCGTTACCACCGCCACCCTAATAACCCGCCGTAAAGCAACATGTTCTTCATGTATTGTGTTTCGATTGGGGAGGTGTGGTTGCCGGATACACACTATTGGAGGCGACCATCTTAGTCCTCAAGAGTAGGAACGCATCCGCGTCCATCCTTAAATAGAACTTCTGTTCTATTTGAGATTGGACGTGGTTGTCCATGGGCTGCAGTGACCACTTAACACCAGGTGGCCTGCATGCCTGTTTCTTACTCTTTCGCAATAAACAAAAACAAAGTTACGAATATAAAACTATTTATTATTTTTAAATGAAAAAGTATGCAATCGTACTTGCTAATAATAAAGAAAAAAATCATATTTTATTAGGAGTTACGAATTTCTATCGATTGTAGTGACCTCTATCGTTTTTTTATCATTCGTAAATTTCTAGAGGTAAGTAAGAAAATCCTATCACCTAATGCTATCAACTAAACTAAACAATTGTTGATATACGTAATAGATTTAATTAATTGAACATTTTTTCGAAACGGATATTAAAATAAAGATAAAAATATGTAAACCGGAACGTACGTTCATAATAACCTTATCCAGTGGAAATAAATTTTAGGATGGAGAAAGTAAAGACAGATTAAAATATCATTACATTAATTGTCAGGAATTCTTATCAAAGACTTATAGTGGCCAGTGTTACAATCAGCTCCAAAAATAAGTTATTCATCTAACTTTTTTAATTCGTCGGGATACAATCGCAAATTGATTATGCTATAAAGTAAACAAAATTGACGTATTATATTTTCTTCTTACAAAAAATCTTAGTATTTTAAATTACTTATTCATTTATCTGACGGTCTTAAAAAGTAAGAAAATCAAATGTATGTACATACATATGTGCCAGTATCAATTATACGTAGTTTAAGGATAAATTTGTAAAATGTAATTATTGAGTGTAAGCGTTGTCAAACTATATTTAGTTTACATTTAGAAGCTGAATACTATTTCAGATAGGGACTTCAGGGATATCAAGGTATTAGTATTTAAGATGTCCCTAGATTGTTTTATATTTAGGAGGTTCCCAGGGCACATCCTAAATACAGAACAATATAGGGACAGGTAATCTGTGCATCAGTAGGCACAGTATTTTGCGATGGTCTTTTAATTACATCAGTATTTTGGGACTGTTTGCAAAAATAAACATGCAATAACATTAGGACTACTAAACCATACAAAATTTGCTAATTTTGAACGCTTTGTACTTATGTACGTGTGTTTGTTGCTCTTCGGCTTCAGTTCAACAGTATTCAAGACTTGGTCTTTTCAAATTTACAAAAATTACGCTTTAATAGATCTATGACTTGCTATTTCCACGTTATTACGGCAAAGAGATTTATTGGCTGAATTGTTTGTTTCTTTTAAAGGAGAAGAGTAGCAAACGAGCATGCTAACCACTTGATGTTAAGTAGTAGCGGCCCATAGACATCCACGCACAACCATAAACACGACCGAAGTCCTATCTGAGCTCGAACGTAGATGTGTTGCCACTGAGGACTAAGATGGTCGCCTCGCTTCAAAGTATAGCCGACAACCGCACCTCTCCAACCGAAAAACAAGCAATGCTTTACGGCGGATTATGAGGGCAGCGGTGGGACCTCTCCGGTCGAACTATAGTTCTCCCATCTTTTGAAATGACCATATTTAAATCAGAATACAATCTTTTTTGTAAATCAGAGTTGGCTGTTGTAATGAATTATAAAGTAGGTTAGACATGATTACGATCTTGTATCGGAAAGGGAGAGTTTTTTTTTACACTGGGATGGGATGTTGCGAGGGGGATATTTCGGTCGTCGGGTGCGTTTAATGACTTTCAATTTACTGCTAACGTACAGACTTCATTCAGACATAAATGTGATGGAAGTAGCAAATGTGCTACCCACCTTTTAAGGTAGGAGAGCAGCAAATGAGTCTGCTAACCGTCATTGTTACCTCCTCTTTGTAATTTTGGTGTTTTGTGTTAGCTAGAATAGGACTGAAATCCTATCTGAGCCTATATATTTTATGTAAGATAATATTGGGTAAGTATTCGTGTTACGTAACAGTTTTATAACAAAAAATATATATTTGATAACAACTTCTATGGTTTATTACTAATATCACTACGCAATAAATGACCTCTACCAATCTTTCCAATATTTTCTCATGTCGAATGGAAACATTTGTGATATACTAAATTTCATTTTATGGCAGAATAGTCGAAATTAAACACACAAATTGTGTTTTGGAACGTTTCCGAAAAAAAATGTGTATGTTTGTTTTATTTTTAACCAATTTCAAATATACGAAAACCATTGCTCTTGAAGTCTATATTTAATTATAACTCAAGTATACATTTTTCCATCGCACACACGACACAGTCTGCAAGAGTTAATGAGGAAGAAAGAAAACAAGTCGTAACAATCATAAAATAAATGTAAATAAACTTACGAAAGTTTTACTGATATCACAAAAATCTCATCCCTGTTACATAATGTTCAAAAGTAGGTAAAATGACGCACGATCCTTTGAATAAATCAATTTATAATATATAACTTTGATTTGACTATGTTGGAACATTAACCGCAGTCGGTTTGTACTCTGCAAGCGTTTTCTCTACGCTCGCACCCGAAGTCTCGGCTACTCTTACCATGTCCCTCATGTACCAATGACCTCATTTGCTGGCCCATTTATTTCATTGAACTTTAGTGCGAATGAAGATTTTAGCGCGGATGTAGGGTCTTGTTTGTGTTAGTGATGGGAAGGTCTTCGTAACGGATCTCTCAATACGTTATACTAGTGTTTATCAGTGGGATTGTACGCGAAATAAGTTTATTACGCTATAATTTATTAGCTTCAGTGATTTTCAGTTCCAATGCTATCTATTTCATATAAAATAAGTTCTATTTTGAGAATAGAAGCGCATTTACAATTGCACAAGACTATGTTATTATTTACTAGCTCTTCTAAAAATAAGGATATTTATAATTTATATTTACCAATTCCTCAAAATAAATACATTTATAATTTGTTAAATGTCATTCCGTTAGTCCTTTCGTAGTTATTTCGTTATCATCAGCATCATCATTAGCAGAAGCATCATCATTATCACCATCATTTCATTATGGTCCCACTGTTGGGCCTTCTATGGGTCTTCAGATGGTCTTCAACGGGGCACAACACGAAAACTTAGGTTAGCGTTAGGATTAGACTTTTGCGAAAGAATGCAAAAGCGCACCGTGGTCATGACAAAGGGCGTTCCGAAGAACACCGTGGGGTTTAGTCAGATAACTACTTGGTTACCTCGGTGACTGAGTGGTACCCATGGCGGGTATCTCCTCATAAAAAATCCTTAGGGTTAGGCTTTAGATCAACACGCTGGGCTAGAGGGGAATAGAGTACACTCATCTATCTATAAGATCTGTGGAGAACTCCCCGGTATGGAGGTATCATTACGCTTTCCCTCTGCGTTAAAGTAAGTGATTAATAATTTCTAATACTCGTATAACTTCTAAACAGAGGTGTGTTAAGGGATTTGAATGGATCTTTGTATGAGAGGCGAGGATCTTATGTAACCTATCTTATAGCTTTTTTTTACATTTTATTATGTTTGCCGGATACACAATACTGGAGGCGACCATCTTAGTCCTCAAGAGTAGGAACGCATCCGCGTCCATCCTTAAATAGAACTTCTGTTCTTTTGAGATATGACGTGGTTGTCCATGGGCTGCAGTGACCACTTAACATCAGTTGGCCTGCGTGCCCGTTTCTTACTCTTTCATGATAAAAAAAATGTTCCAGGTACTCACTATTAACGATTATTGATTGCTGACATGACCAGTTGCATGTCTCGGCTAAACTGTTATTTTTAATCGTTTTCAAAAAAGAAGGCGATTCTCAATTCGGCCAGGCTATCCATGCCCATTGCGTTGTAATATAGGTATAACTAGTAATTCAGTATTAACTGAAATGATCAATTCGGGGGGTGTTTACTTCCGTTAGTACAATAGGTTTGGGGTCATAATGGCTGTCTGATTATTTTAATTATATATTAAATAAAACTATTTAATATATGATATTAAAATAAAACACCATCTTAATCTTAGTTTTATATGCACCACCATTGTTTTTACAACTCCCGCCCTTTTTATATTTTTTTCATCAATCTTTACTTCTCTATGGCCAGTGTCAGAAATCATTATATTATTGAATCAAAATAATATATTTTTAGTGTATTATTTTCAACATTTTTGGGAATAACATAAATATAATTATTTTTTTATGTTTATGTATTTTTTTTGTCAAAATAATGTTGTCACGTCAATACCTATATAATGTTTATTTATGATATCGTAACCTTGCAAATGAAATATATTATAGGTCAAGCACTATTTTTTACAATTTACACAAGATATTAACAATATGAAAAGAAATATAAATGACTTATGAAAAGATAAATAAAATTATAAATGGCCTGTTTTACATCTAGACATTGCTTAAATTGAAGCTTGGATAGAAAAGGAACCCTCGAGACGCGGATAATCCCTACCTATCTTCTCCCTCGACGAGAGACTGTCAGAAATGTCCTGGAGGAGTGACAGAGACAATGTAGGATTTCATTACATCATTCAAAATTCAGTTGTTTATATTGTTTTTTATTTGTTATTTGCTCATGTATCACCAGATTCGGAAAATGACTTTTATTTCGTAAGGTACGTTTTCCCGTTAGTTCCAATTTAAGTTAGAAGAGGTAAGTTTTAGAGAAATTATCCCGTAAAGATGAAATTACGGGAATTTTATAAACTTAACTACAATTTTTTATTCGGGTTAAGTTTATATATAATATATTTAGAAAAATAGCACCTGTAAGGATAGCAAAACAGTGTATGTAACAGAGAGATTTTTAATAGAGATCTTATTCGAAAAATTATTTTTTTGTACTATGTTTTAATGCCGAGATAAGTTAGGTATATAGATCATTGACACCACCGGTGTCGTGGCGCGGTTACTCCAGCGTAACTGACCCATATTACCTAATACTGCACTTAACGCCGCCACCGGACGCTAATAAGTGCCAGTACCCTATTTTTGGACCGCATACGTTAGCTCGTTGGATCGCTTGTCGATTTTTATTACGTTGCAAAATAGCGGTTCATATGTACCCAATCGCTTTCAACAAAACTTGAATCAAAACTGCCCATAGTTGTTAATTTTAGTATTTAATATAACAATGAAAATCTTAAGACGAGTTATAGTAAAACCTAACTTAAGCTAACCTAACTTAAACGATCTAAAGAGTCCGTGTCAATTCGGCATGGTGCCAAGAACGGTAGCCGCATTCCCGCGTTGAGTTGCAATCGCAATTCTCTGTGCGATATAAACCAGTCTTCTTGCTACCGGTGGCGCCGATCAAATGTGATTTATTTAAAAAAAAAATGGCATTCTGACCCCACGGACCAAAGGTGAAGCCAAGCGGAAGAAACACGCAATCGCTGTTTGCAATCAAGACTATTTACGATATTTTTTTTTGTGAGAAAAGCGCCAATGATCGTGCAAACCATCTGAGGTTGAGTGGTCATTGCAGCTCATGGACATTCACATCCAACTGATAATGAACCCAAGACCTCTTTGAGCACGTACGTAGGTAAATACATGCAAGTCCTGAGGACTAAGATAGTCTCTACCCTAGTTGGTGTATCTGGTGACTATGACAGAATCGCAATATGAGGGAATCCCATCATAAATCCAACAACTCCATTTTGAGCACGTACATACGTGCATTGCAAATTTTGAGGACTAAGATAGTCTCTTCCCTTGTAAGTGTATCTGGTAACTGTGGCTTACCAATAGAATCACAATATGAGGGTATCCCGTCATGAATCCATCAAAAACCTTTTTGAGCACATACATACGTAAATACATTGCAAGTCCTAAGGGATAACAGTCCATTCCCTAGAAAGTGTTTTTGTATTCCCATGTTAAAGTCAGACTGAGAACTGACCAACCGGATTAAAATATGAGGGCATCCCGTCATGAATCCATCAAAGACCTTTTGAAGTCCTTGGATTGCAAGTCCTGAGGACTAAAATAATCCCTACCCTTGTAAGAATACTGGGTAACATAACTTACCAACTGAATTACGAAATGGGGCAGTACCTCGCCCATGGAATTATTCTTCTAGCGTCTATAAATTCAGTGTTGGAATTTCATCTTTAACTTTCAAACGTCTAAGCTCTAAGTGTATAATATGTACTTATGATCAATATAGCAGCAAGCCGTGCCTGCCAAGTGCCTTAGCAGGAAACAGATTTCATTTAAAGATAATCCCTTCCTTGCCATGCGAAACTGCAAATTTGTAAAGCAAACAAATTTGCTTTACAAATTTGCAGTTTCGCATGGTTGTGTTGGCGTATCGTAGGCGATGAAACAAACAATATATAGCAATTCGCATTCCGCTATCAGGGGATTTGATGAAGGGCTCAGCTTAGGTTGATAGGTGAGGTGTGTAAATCGTAAACCATTGAGAAAGTTAAGCAACGTTGGGCGCGGTCGGGATTTGGATGGGTGCATTTACGAAATCACATTACAAATCTTTAAGTTTTTCTTATTTTTTCTACTATAATACGCATATTTATGTACATAAACCTTCCTCTTAAACACTTTGACTGCGATGCTTCTATGTATATTAGATCGGTTCAGCGTTGCGAGAGGCGGCACTAAACTGGAGTTAATTTCTCTAGACTGAAGATGCGCTGACAATTCAAACAAAAATTGTATTTTTAGCATTTGTGTATCATCTACGAATACACAGACGTATTGTCCGTCGCCAGTCTTGTAGCGCCAACGTAAACATAACACTTTTGTTCGCCCGTAACTTTTGCATGTGCATACAACAGAGGTGTACAAGCACCAAGCGCGTTGCGCCGCGCAATACACAGCAGTGTTGTACCCGGCAGGGAAAGTGTTAATCACTGCCTATTAATGAAAAGCGCATTAAAATCAATAGCGTTGTTTAAAAAGATCTAAAAGTACAAACGACGGGACGGGACGTAGTTTATACTATATATTTCGCACGTCGACGTGACGGTGTAACGTGGGCGATTGAAGTAAACGTCACGTCATAATTTGCGCATATCTAGACGTGAAGTAATTTGACAGTCAAGGGCATTGTATCAACTGCTTTAACATTGTCCTATTTGATAAGTATATATTCTATGATTCAATTTACTATAGGACTTCTTATGAAGACTTATGGAGACTACTGTTATTTAATAATTTTATTAATAAGCCCAGTTTATAAAAAGAGACTGATTTCTAAATAATAGCTTAATGATTATTAATTATTTAATGATCATTCATTGAAGTATTGAACTCATTAATTAAATCAAATTAAATCAAAAAATTAATGTTCTTTTTGTTTTTTTTTAAGACCGTCTTTACATTACGTATGTTTCATATATCTCGTCATAGACATCAACGTACAACCGCAAACACGATCGAAATCCTATCT
>DWON01003015.1:0-19023 GCA_018251015.1 Phocides pigmalion okeechobee
CACACACACACACACACACACATATATATATACGTATTCTATTCTACCGTAGGCAGCTGCTTTACCATGGTTTTAAATTTTCAGGTATTTCCAGACTTTGTAACAGCAACAAGTTCTTATGTCCTCACACCGTACTTTTAAATTAACATTTTTTTTTTATTGAAAGCTTATTTTTACTTTTCTATTCAATTGAAATGAAACGAGCCATAAATGTTAAGTGAAGTTTACTGCATCATTACTGAAAAAGCGCATCGAAATCGGTTGAGTCGTTGCCGAGATTAGCGCAAACAAATTCAAAGATTAACAAACAAAAATTGAAAAAATGACTAATTTTGGTTTCTAACAAGGTAGTAAGATCTCAAATTATGTCGTATATCCGATGTACATGCGGTCATCAATTCCACTTTTATTATTTATAACAATGATATAGATATGCAATATGGGCATTAGTCCCACGATTAATCGACGCTGGTGACAAGACGACTGATTCATGTCTCGCGCAGAGAATTGCGATCGCTTCTCAGCGCGGTAATGCGGATAGCGTTCTTGGCACCATGCCGCATGGCCGGACTCCTTTAACTTGCCGGACTCCTTTTAGATTATTTGCGGTAGGCTTTTAATACACAGTTTTAAGGTGTTCATTTTTGTATCTAAAGGTGGGAGAACCTATCGTTCGGCCGGGGAGGTACTACCACCGTAAAGCATTACTTTTGTATTGGTTGGAAAGGTGCGATTGCCGACTACACTTTGAAGTGAGGCGACCATCTTAGTCCTCAGGAGTAGTAACTTATCTGCGTTCGAGCTCAGATAGGATTTCGGTTGTGTTTGTGGTTGTACGCGGATGTCCATGGGCTGCGACTACTTAACATCAGGTAGCATGCATGTTCGTTTGCTACTCTTGTCACATAAAAAAAAAACATAGATGTTTAATAAATAATTTGTTAATAAAAACCTCATAAAAAGCAACGGCTTGCAAAGTGTCATATGAAAGTCAACGATAAATTTGAATATACTGTAGCGCGGCTTAACTTTTAAATATTGCCGTGCTTTGTTCAGAAAATTTATAACAAGGAATATTTTAGTAGTTATAATGTAGTTTCCTTGCCTCTGGACGTTTATAACAGACCTTTGTACGGATTATAGAGCAACGGGGAATGGAGAAATATTACTCATTAAGAATGCTTATGAAGTTATCTTCCATGAAGGGAACATTTTTTATACATTTTGCTATGTACTGGGTATTCACGATGAACGAAATATCGGCTTTCTACGGATTATAGAGTAACGGGGAATGAAGAAATATTACTCATTATGAACGCTTGTGAAGTTATATTATGTGAAAAAACATTTTTTAATACATTTTACTATGCACCTGTTTGTCCATAGGGGGAGCAAAGCATCTGTGATTGATATTAGATAGGTCCTCAATTCTATTTACAGTTGATTGATTGAGTCTGCTTTGTTGTCATAGGCTGGAAGCCTTGCATTCGAATTATCGGGCAATCGATCCCTGCAACGTAGCTAAGGTACCACACAAAGGTACAAACTCAATATGTATTATAACTTATTTACCGCTTGTTTTAATAATAAAATGATGCTTAAGAAAACCTACTTAGCCGTTCTTTATAAGATTCTCAATGACGCACTTTTTAACTTAGAAAAATATTATTTAAACTAGAATACTCGCTGTATTCGCTTTAACAATATAGAGATGTTTTGTAAACGCCAACGTTAATGTAAAGATTGATGTGAAAGTAACGCTGACTAATTTCAAATTCGAATTTAAATATTTTATTTCATTGTAAGTTATTTACACACACTTAATGAATGTCAAGAGTAAAATGTAAAATCAGTACATCGGCTTTGAGCGTCTGTTGGCGAACGTTGACCGGGAGAAAAAATCCGGCGGAAAAACTCTCGGCACTTTTTTAAATCAATTATTGGTAAATAAAGATCGTATCCTATTCCTAGATACTCGATATAAAGTAACCTAATTGCGTTAGGTCTTAGATAAATTTAATACAATCTATATTAAAAATGATCCTGTATTTATTGAATTATATATATGGATTCCTCAACGGAGGTTACACGATTAGTGCACCCTCATTACTAACAATTAACACATGTGACGTAATAATTATTGTGTTAAAATACTTATTCTGTTTTTAAAAGTATTTTTTCCATATTTTCAATTTTGTTAGGAATCGTTTAAAACATTTTTTTGTAATGTTTAGAGAACTTTGTAATATGGAATGTTGACCGAAATTTATATGGCAGTAAGGGATAACAAAATTATTAAAGTATTTTTAAGGCAGGTGGCTGGGCTGCACACTTGTAATTTGCTTACTAGTTATATATAATCAATATATCAATATCTGTTTTCACAGAGCTTAATTAAAAAGTAAACCCTTTATCGTAGACTATGGATTAAAATACAAAACTCTATCAGTAAAACTTAAGTGGAAATAGCAATCAAATCGTGTCTGAGAATTCGTGCAACATATATATAAATGTGCTTTGAATGGGCTAAATCCTCATATTTTTGATGGATTTAAACATTGGAATACCTAATTCTATATTTTTTGAAGATCCTCATATTTTTTGAAGATATCATCATCCTATCTTACCTGTGACAGAGTTATGCAGCGAGCTGGCATCCACAGCTGAGTTATCAGGTTCGGAATGTGTTTGACTGTGCTGTCTTCTTGGCGCGAGGTGGTGCGTGGAGTGTTGACCGCCCATACCACAGTCATTGCCCCCTTCGGACCGCCTAAAGATCACAGACAAATCATCATCGTAGGATCAAATAGGGTCA
Source organism: Phocides pigmalion okeechobee (assembly GCA_018251015.1). Taxonomy (NCBI): domain Eukaryota; kingdom Metazoa; phylum Arthropoda; class Insecta; order Lepidoptera; family Hesperiidae; genus Phocides; species Phocides pigmalion. Next base: position 2,816 of record DWON01003015.1, read on the forward strand.
TTATTGTTGTTACCTAATTGTTATGGATTATTTGGTGTGAGTTCGTCTCTTGTTTTTTTATTTTTGGTGTTATTTTACTGTTAAGTATTATTTAGTATGTGTTATTATCTTGATCTGTTTTCATCTTTGTTGCTACCTTAGTGTTAAGTATTCACCGATGTGTCTCTCTCCTCTTTGTATGTTATGTTATATTATTCTTTAATACTTATAGTTTGTTTAATTATTGTCAAATTAATTACTAGAATTAAATTAAAAGTAGAAGTGTTTTGTGTGTTTCTTTAAGTCTTGAAATTTTAAATTTATTGTATTGTCAGAAATATATGAATACTAATATTTATTGAAATGAAATAACCATTGTTAATGCCTCATTTATTTGAGACGACAGGGTTTACGTTTATTTGATTATCGTTAGTTAGGTATGTTCTTGGTCGAGACTAAGAGTAAGTAAATGCTTTGGGTAGGCTAATTGGTGTTCTGTTTATATTTAAATGTCAACAAATTCAAGCGTAAATGTTGTGTTTCTATTATGTTTCGGGGTGTTGTGACCTGTATTTTTGTCGTTATATTTACAGACTTTACCTGTAATATTTCTCACCTTTTAATAAAACCGAAATCGTCAATTTATTTTGATATTTCATGTGGCTCTGACATTAAAGCTTTACGAGGTCAAAGGTTCATCTGAAATAATCCATTGCCGTATCGCGATCGAGTGTGGTATCACCACTTAATTGTAGGGTTGCCAGTATCCAGTAGTCGTACTGAGATTATAAATGTTTATCCAATTAATGAGAAAAGTTATTTCTTTTATAAGATTTACGTTGTAACCAAAAAACTTAAATACAAAAAAATTAGAGATCTTACCTTTTAGAAACTTACTTGGGTCAAAAGTACTACTGACTAAGTAGTTACCATAAAACAATTTAATACTGATATACTTATAGAATAATTTTGAAGGAAGAATAACTATTTAATAGAGATTGAAACGACATACTTCGAGACAGTGATGTTAGAGATACAAATGGTGTTAATGTAGAAGACATTTTAAATATATGTTTAAAAATCAAGGCACATTTTGCTTTAGAGTCAAATTTTAAATACTGATTTAAATACAAATTATCAAAAACGACATAAAACTTAACGAATACAACTGTATATTATGTGAATGTGTGAAACATATAAGAATCCAATCAGTTGCTTGTGTAAGTGACCAGAAATCACAGGTGCAGTAGTCTGTTAATGTATTGCGAATTCAATATCTTAAGTAGGTGAACACGTGTGGAAGCTACTTAAAAACACGTGGTATTATATTGATACATCGATACAAGGCGCTAAATCTAACTACGGAGCTATTCACAAGCTAAGCCATTCGCCAAACGTCTATTTGACTTACTGTTTCCACAACCGTCTCCTAACAGATGCAAGAAAGTAACAAAAAATAAAAATTAAAAACAATTATGGCGATGACAATTTTTGGATTATCGCTAACGATTTTCGCCAATTCAGTATATGATGGTAAACGAATTATGAATGCCACCGATGCTGATGACAAAACAAATTAAACAGCTCTCATGCTTTAAACAAAATAATCATTAATGAGTGAATCTAGGAAATGTGACATCATCTTCATATTTTTGTGCAATATATTTCATGTTTTGCTTCTAATCTATAACTATATGATATAATTATGAAACATTGACCACTTGAACGTATTCACAATAATTCGTCGTTCTTCTATTTGAAATTACTTGGATTGAATATCTCTCTAGAAGTTAAATTATTATATTCTCACAAAAATGCTAAAATTAAATTTAATGAACATGTTATAGAAACATTTTTTGGTATGTTTCATTCAAAATTATGATTTTCATAATTATGTTGCTAGTATTAACACTATTAATTATTATACTACCAACGTAGATATATACTATAACTTACCGCCTGGTATTGGCTGTACGCCGAGTTCCGGCGGAAGTAGTGCGCGGGCGCAGGCTGTGCACATCTGAAGGTACATCACGCATTTCCGGTAGGAAAGCGTCGTCTATTGTTGAGGGGGCTGCACATAGAAATATTAGTATTATATATTTTTTCAAACCATAGGTAGATAAGAAAAGATTGCAACTGATTATTTGAGAGTGACTTTGTAGGTTTATTCAAAAAAAAATATATCACATTTTATTATTTCATGGTAATTTCCGTGTTTTTTTAAGAATCAATTAAACTAAATAATCAATTAATATAATTTATATAATTATATTAAACGAATGACTACAAATAAATACGATAAATCGAATAGTCTCAATTTACAAATATTTTATTTAATCTGAATAATTTTAATTATTTATTTATTCATATCGACAGTCAATGTAATGTATGTCAGTTAATGGTAGTTAATAAGTGATTTTACTATTTGACGAACCTTGGAAATGCTTAATCATATTGGGAAGTAGACTTTAAAACACTATCCTTACTCTATTTATTACCTTTCTTTTCATCACTAGGTTCTGTTCTGTTGCTGTCAGAAGACCTTTGTCTTGCTGGTGTGATGGGTGCAGACGGTCTAACTACCGTTACATCTGGTCCCGCTACACTTCCTGCTGATGAAGTTGATATGGAATCTGCTTCTGGGTCCTTCTCTACGCCTGCTTCAGGGCCTGACTGAGGAAGCTCATCCTAAGGATTAGCAAGATTATTTAGAATAATTCTAGAATGAAAATTAAGTCTCATAAATATGAATTGGTTGAATAAAAAGTTATTTTACAATAATATTAAGTGTAAAGGAAATACGGGAGATCTTCCTATTGAACAAAACATGCTTTAAAATGAAATATTTATATAAATTGCAACAACACAATATATTGAAGGTACAAAACAAAGAAAATACATATTGAATGCGCTTGCAAAAATGATCAATTTAATCTTAGGGAAACATCAATTAAATTTCATGATGCTTTTAATTTAAGTGTTACAATTGACGGAGAAAAGACAACGAAGCCTTTGTACAGCGCCTTATTTTAAAGGGTGCATTATACAAAAAAATGTGTAAAAAAAGCAAAACTGAACAGTACATGAATGGTGCTGTCTCACACGACACCAAGCGCTATTTATACTTTATATTTTATGAGTTTAGAATTATTTAATATTAATTTTAATTGGACTTCACGTGATTTTATTTATTTTATTTAAAATAATTTTTATATGCGAATCGTGTTATGTTATGGATAACCGCGCGTCTTACTGCCCAAATCCAATTTTATGGTTGAAGTAAGTATATAAATTTTGTTTATGGTTAAAGATTTAAAGTTAAAAATGTTTTAAAATAGGTATCTTATCAGTTTATTTGTTAAAATATTTTTTTTACTTACATATTTACTTCATAATTGCTTCTTCATTTAACAATTTAGTTAATTATTTAAAATGAATCGTAAGATAGTTAAAAAGATTAATTTTATATTATATGCATAATTGATCAATTCAATATGAAATAAGCAAGAGTTACGGTCCGGTTACTGTGCCTTGGCGTATACCAAGCGTGAAACGTGAAAAATGAAGGACGAACAAAAATGCAATACAACAAAACTGAGTTATTCGCTAATAATAATTTAATAGTAATAGTTAAATGAAGAACCTGTTGGTCGGGACAGCTATCCGCACAGTTAGATCTAACTAGAGTGCTTACGTCGGAGGGCTGAGTGCGTTCGTCCTCCTCCTGTACAGGGCGCACGACGAAACGCGCGGCGCCTGTGTCGCTGTCCGACAGCACCTGTCCCGTCACCACGTTTATCGGCACGTCCAGTTGGTTGGCGCTTACGTACGTCATTCGGAGCATGACTTTTAAGAAAAGTTTCAACGATTTCGAACATTTTAGTATCGCTCTTGGTATGTATATCTCCATCTAGATAAATTGGAAATTTTGTTAGCCTAAACGGAAGGTAATCAAGTTTCTATAAGTGTAATGATACAAAACAATTACTGTTAGACGATGAATCCTCCACTTGTTTTATTGTCAGTTATTTATTATTAAGCTAGGTATTCTACAGAGGGACTGTTTTATTGTCAGTTGTTTGTTATTATGAACCTAGGTATTCTAAGAAAGGACTGTTTTATTGTCAGTTGTTTGTTATTTTTAAGCTAGCTATTATAAGGAGGGATTGTTTACTGACAGTTTTTGGTTATCATTAAGCTAGGTATTCTAAGGACTGATTGTTTCATGACTTATACAACATTCTAATTTTTCAATACTAATTTTAGCATCTGAGCATCAGCAGTTAACACATTGTGCCTATTTAGTTATTGCTAATAGAGATTTTTCTTACTATACTTACACTTGACGCTAGAAGAGTAGGATATATATAGATGACTTGTATTAATGAAATCAGATTAAAGTGATACGGAAATTTGATTAGATACATTTCTACAGAGATTTTTTGAGATAGAGATATAGTTGTAGTAAAACTTACACATTTTTATATATAGTTAGTATCTCCGAATGACGCCAACACACAAACACGCAAAAAGCACAGACGAAGCATCAGAATTTCACAAGTGTAAAAATACGAAAGAATAATAGAACATATAATTTGTAAAATTGTCAAGGTATTCAAAATTCTGATGATCCGCCAACACAACAGATGATATGAAAACAATAATAATAAATTCTAATCTAATATAACACACTGAAGTTAACGACATGCTTAAATAGCAAACAAAAATACTGCATTAGTACGAAATATTTGAAGGCAAATTAGTTGCACATGGAATGTTTGACAAAACAAAAGACAAATCACATTTACAAAATAATAGAATTTTTGAAAATAAATAAGTTAACCTGTACTTAATCGTTCTATTTATCAATCCTATTTCTATATTATAGATTTAATTATATAGCAAAGCTAAAATTTTCAATTTGCCTTTACTCTCTAATTTTATATGTAATCCTATTGTTAACATTTATAACTCTACGTGAAATACACTAAGTAAATCATATTTATACTATGAGTATTTGTTGAATTTTCAATTGAAATATTAATGATTATTGCTACGGACACTTTTTCTGTCTGTATCTCTTTGTTTCTCTGTTACTGTATCATGCGTAAAAACCACTTAACTGATTCGAATAAAATTGCATGTCCTCTTTTTTAAACAACATTTAGAATAGTTGGTTACACAATTTTAAGAGAGACACGCAGGTATATATTAATTTCTTTCCTTAAAATTTACGCGAATATACTTGTGGATACAGCCTTTCTATCAGTACTAAGAAAACGGTTAACATTAATCTTTTTTACCTAGACGTCACCATTCTTACCTCCGACCTGTCACTTGCGGTTCTCAGACGAGCTCCACCTGCCTGGAACGTCGGGGGCGGAGGCCCGAGCGTGTCGGTCGACCCTCGGTTCACCAACGACGGGTGAGTTGCCATAAACCGATGGATCACCGCCAGATGATTCATTGTTTGTTCTGCTACATCTTCTAATTTCCTTAACCTAAATTCTACACTCTGGAAATAAAGTTTTTGATATGAGATTTTGGTATCTTAATAAAGAAAATGCTTTATTTGTTACTAAATAGTTAATTAAAATAATGGGATCTTTCCTGGTAAGTTGTAAAACCTATATTAGGAAAGTACGCTCATCCCTCAGTAAAAATTACACAAATTTACAAATTGTGAAAGTATGACAAACAGCATTATTCTTCAAATAATTCAAATAATAATTCTTAATCAAAAAATAATAAGTTTTATAATAGTTACAAGAAGGTTAGAAGAGTTAATTATTAACAACTGTACAATTAATGGTTAGGAGAGTTAATTATGAACCTTTGTACATTTGAATGCGAAAAGTTGAAAAGGTTTAATAAAACTTATCCAATTTCAACATGAGCAATTTGTTTAATTTGAAAAGGTAATCTTAGAAGATACTCTACAAATTTTATTATTTACTATTAAACTTTTGTTTTTGGTAAAATATTCTGTTATTTACTATTAAAAAGTTTTGTATTTTTGCATTAGTACACGCCGCGCAAAACCGCGTAGATGTTGAAAAAGTAGTAAACGGCATGCACATCCACGTCCAACATCAAACAGGACTAAAGTCCCACCTGACGTCGCGTATAGATGCGTTACTACTCGTGACAACTGAGATGGTCGCTTCGCTTGAAAGTGTAGCCGGCCACCGCACTTCTCCAACCAAAACACGCTTAATGCTTTAAGGCGGATTATGAGTGCGGCGATGGTACCACCCTTGTAGAACTGTTCTACCACCTCGTAAATAATTGGTAAATATATTTGTTAATCTTCTTGAAAATATCACATGGCTTGTTATTATCAGAGAATTAAAAATAATGACAAAAGAATTAAGACAACTTACCTGTACAGATTGTATTTGGCAAATAGCTTTTTGATTTAAGTCTTCCATTTTGGTCGTGATATGTTCTACCCTATCCGTAGTATTTCTCACTCTCTCTTCAATTGAATTGGATAATTTAACTTCCTGAAAAAAAAACATTCGCTTTTGTCGAAGAAATACGTGCTTTTCATTTAAAAGTCTTTTGCTGTCGCGAAACAGCAAAGAATGGAAATTATTACGTGATCACGAGAAATGTCAAATCCAAGTGAATGGGCGACAATCAACTTCGTGATTGCGTGAACGTTTAATAATTTGATATTATTTACGTTCGAGATTTTTTAAGTAGAACCTATATTACTATATAATGGGTACTAACGATAATTTTTTTTTGATATGGACTACGAGGTTTTGCCATCGCAGTTTAGCCGTGACCGCAAGTCATGGCACTGGTTAAAGATATCGACAATCAAAAATCGTCATTCGTGATTCCTTTACATAGTAATTGAATAAACTCCGCGATTATGTAATATTAAAATCAGAAGGTTTTCTTAATTAAAAAAAAACTCTTTAGATGATTTTCGTATGAATGTTTTATCTATTAAATCGTTGTAAAATATAGTTTTCAGTAATTATGGAATTAGATTGAATATTGAAAAATATGTGTATATATTACTATCACTAATTTTAATGAATAGCTGACGTAGCCGCTTAACTACGTAATACAAACATTTTTCAGTATAATTTATTTATCAGTAACTCCCAACTTACTTGTTCCCTAAAATACCCTTCAACGCACTCTTCCTCGAAATCATAAAGCCTCTCCAATTCTTCTTTCTCCAAGAACAGTTTCAAGCCATTGTCGTATTGGAATCTCTTGTGTGACACATTTCTCGTCACCCATTTACAGGTTGCATAAATGTGGCAAAATATTATTAACGGAGGTGGCAACACTGGCTTCTGTTCGTACTCCATCACTACTGTGAACCGTTGGAACATCCATACCTAATGTGAAGGGGAACTGTGTTATTATGTATTTGAGATATATTTTTTGCTACTGATTAATGATTTGTTTTCATTATCAAATATACTTTTCGGTATTTACTTATTTTTTTTCTTCGTTAAAATTATCGTTAAGTTAAATCTCATCAAAAATATGAGCCAACTTAATAAGTAATCTAAAGTCTCAGTTTAAAAATGAAAACAACAAAAAAAAGCACAAAACTAAGCTTAGAATATAAAATGCAATCGTTAGTTCGCACCACTTTTCGCAGAATTTAAACAAAACAAATAAAATTTTATATAGTAATCATTTGATATATTAAATAAATTAAAACTAATTTTAGTAGAACAATATTTTATATGTGACTGAAATTACTTGTAAACGAGTTTAATTAATAAAAAGTGTGTGTGTGTGCAATTCACACACGGTGGAAGTGAAACTTTTGAAAAGTAGCCTATGAGAGATAGAGATTGATATAGAGTATTAGGATAACAGTAACATTTATTGTATTTTACCAAGCATAAAAAATATTTTATATTTTAATGTAAATTATTATATTACATATATTATATTTATTATTCAGAACAAAATATTGTGTAATGTATTCTATCTCATTCTCTCGCCGACTTAATCCAATAGATTTAAGTGTTTGTTTCTTTATCGTGATGCATTTTCGTTTCATCGAGTTTCAAATCACATGATTCCAAAGAAGTTTCACTTCAACATTTAGTTTTTATTGCATTTATTTACATGGTACACAAGCTGTTTTATTTGCAAAAAGTTAAGCGTGAATTAAATTGCAAATCATGCGTAAGTTCACTTTAGAATCCTTTTAATGATGTTTCTGAAGGTACAAGTGCTAGAGTAATAAGAGAAAATTAAACCAAGGGCACATCGTGATACGTCTATTCTCGTACCATACTGTATTTTTACATAAAAATATAACTTATTTATGGCTTTGAAGTTGGCCACGATTTATCCACGATATCATTAATTTAGTTTCTTATATATTTTACTAATTAAATATCCTTTTTTGTTTACATTACTTTATTTTAATTGAGATGCGATCTATAGAATTTTAGCAGTGGAATGTCAAAAGTAAGTTACTTGTATTAACATAGGATTCGCTGTTATAATTTTGTTTCTAAAAGAAATAGATTCTAAAGCGAACAAACCAAAAGCTCAAATAAAAAAAAGAAAAACCTGATGCGAGACTTCATTGACTTCGTTAAATATATTATTAAAGACCGCGATGAGGAGGTTTATGAGCAGTATGTTGGCGACGAGGAGGTATATGGTCATCGCGATGGGGGTGATCCACCTGCCCGTGACGCACTTGGGGTCGGTGAGACCCGTCCCGCACTGAGGGTCGATATCGTTCGCAAAAACCTCACCATACAACATGAAGTACGGTTGGTAGAATATCTACGGACAACGGTTGGTCAAATTATAGATGCAAATCATAAAAACGCAACGTAAATACTAAATGAAAATTAATAAATCATATTTGCAGTATAAAGTCAAAAAAGAAAAAATAATGAAAGTATTGCTTAAAATAACTATGATTTTACCAAATAACAAAACGATAAAAAAAGAGAAAACAGCGGAGGCTACATCAAAGAAAATATTTTTATAACAAAAGCAAATGTTTTCTTTGATCAACGGAAGGGTGTAAGGAAATGTGTAACTTGTTATGGAATATAAGTTACCTTTTAATGTGAAAAAGAATTGTGTAACCTATAATAACTTCCCATGAACAAGCGTTTTGCTTATCGTGCCGTGGGCAAATTACGTAGTGTCATGGATTTATATGAAATTGTGTTTTTTGCTAAATTGGAATGGCTGATACGAGAATAGTGTGAGAGTCGTAAACAAAACAAATGATAAAATATGTATTCTAATACAAAATTTAACGAACTTAAAAATCTACTAAAGAACTAAAAAAAGCGTGACCGATCTACATTTCAATCTACTTGCGACTACTGATCTTCCAAACTACGAAGAGAGCCAAAACCGAATCAAATCTCGCAACAGGCTAACTAAAACTGAACGACGACAACGACTACGACATTCTTGCGACAAAAGTCTGCTGGTCGCAAACCTGGTGCGACACGCCGTTGACCTCGATGAAGATGTTATTGAAGACTGCGATAAGGAGGTTGACGAGCAAAATGTTGGCTATGAGGAGATACACGCTCATGACTACTGGAGGCACCCAGTGCCCGACGCGGCACTCCTCGAGACCCGGCAAGCCACAAGGTGGCGCCATCTGCTCGGCAAACACCTCCCCGTACAACATGAAGTATGGTTGGAAGAAAACCTGCAAAAGTTAGTAGATGTAGGGGATGCAATTTCATGATGTTGTTAGTTTGAATGTTAACATTGAGTGAAATGAAAGTTGCAATAAACGTCAAGTTTGACTCAAATATTTTGAGTTTGTATAATGATACAGTAGAAGGCTGAAACGATAAGGGTTTCAGTTACTTGCTATTTTATTTTAATTTGTTTCGACTATTTTCACGATGTTTTAACGCTAAGCTTTAGCGTTTCGACTTTGATGTCAAAAATTTCAAGATATTGAGCATAATTTTACTATGCACCAGATACACGATTAACTATATTTATTTTTGATTACCGATAGTTAATTTCGTCTTGACCACGAGCCACGCAACTGGTTCGAAATATCGACAATCAGAAATAAAAAATCGTTATTCGTGAGTACTCGATACATTGTAGAATTTTATTCCACGATAAAATTAGTTTAAAATCATATTGAACAACATAACTTGAGTTACATATTTAGAATTTTATTATGATCAAAATTTTGAGTTGAAATTTTATATGTAAATAATATATACTTACTTCTCTTATTAAATACCAACTGGCCTCCTTATCTGGATACAATATGGCTTGTCTCGCGACTCCGAAAGACATCAGTACAACCAACAATAGCACCACGAAGTATATCATATTCTTAACCATTTTACCCATCATCGTGACCAGAGGACCTGTAACAAGTTTTACATACAAAGATATATGATTCATTGATAATAATACTCTTATTCAACGTTACGTAGCCGACAAGCTGATTGGTCAATAAAGTAGTTAATAGTATCAGGCGTTACTTTGCATCCAAATCCATGCTATTTTGTTGTTAAAAACTTACATTGCAACAATCTGCCACCACAATGTATAATGGTATATTATTTCAAAGCATGCGCTATGCCTACCCTCCCTCCCGGATAGGAAAACGTGATGTGATTAAAAATATATACCATTATACATTGTGGTGGCGGATCGTTGCAAAGTAGTTTTTAACAACAAATTAATTTAATGGTTAATAAACGATACACTTTTTGATGGCAGAAAACCAAAAAAGATTGAAAATATGCTTATAGTTACACAAGTTTAATTTAAAACCCTTCAGAGTCAAATCGATAATCTATTTCGGTCACTTTTTTACATTTTAGCCTGACAAAACGGCAGTCGGGCCACCTGATGGAAAACAATAACCGTCGCCTATGGACATTTGCAATACCAGAGGGGTCGCCAAGGCATCGTCGGCTTGAATATTCAAAATAGTCGGTATGGTATTAAATATTAGCAGTTTCATATTATAATATGCCTAGTCTTCTTTATGTATCTTTTCTTATGTTCCGTGACCCGCAGAAGGCACAATATTTAGACTAAATGGATAAAAATTATAACCTCTTATGCGCAAAGACTAAATAAATATCAACATCAAAATATTTTTATTCAAAGCAGATTATTTACAGAACTCTTTTTGGACGTCAATAAACTACAACCGACTGCTAAGGTGTTTCGTTTTGGAGAAGTATCAGCGAAAGAAATTCTCTTGAAGACCATTTTCGAGCATAAAATGAATCTAGTACGTTAATGTTGTGATTTGAGCCTAACGAAACAGCCCACAGTTTAAGTTTAATGTCATGCCACTTTCGGTTGTCACAATTCCGTTAACTTCCCACACTTAAACTACTCGTACGCCCCCTCTAATTTGATGTCCTTCCCAATTTGTCCCCATTCCCTAAGAGGTCGTAAAGAGGGACGGAGCCGCAGTCGGCGCTCACTCAATTTGGACAAATTGTTTAGACGCCTACGTAAACATGCTTTTCTTGGGTTTTTGGCTACTTAGTACACGAAGTGAGTAAAGCCCTGCTTGTGTGGATCGTAAATAATTGATAAAGTGAAGCAACATCCCGCGCAGTCGGGAATTGGATGGGTGACCCTCAGTGGTACGCACGAACACCTTATGCATCATGATGTAGGGATATCTTGTTAAGAACGTAGTCCCAGTTTTTATCGAGATAGCACCTCCCGACTGCAACCGTCATATCGTAACTTTGGTGATCTTTCTCAGTTTACATAAGCCAAAGGTTTATACTTAAAGTTTCTAGATGTATTATAAATATGACCGGGGAGGTACCACCGCCGCCTTCATAATCCGCCGTAAAGCATTACTTGTGTTTCGGTTAGAGAGGTGCGGTTGCCGGCTACACTTTAAAACGAAGCGACCATCACAATCCTCAGGAGTAGAAACGTATCTACGTTCGAGCTCAGATAGGATTTCGGTCGTGTTTGTGGTTGTACGTGGATGTCCATGGGCTGCGACTGCTTAACATCAGGTGGTTTGCATGCTCGTTTGCTGCTCCTCTCGCATAAAAAACTTAAAAAGTTAGTCAATAGTTAACTTACCTAAGTACTTATTAACACCCAGAATGTTGAGTATTCTGAGATACCAGTAGATGATGTCGACGCAGTATATAACTCGACCGACGTCCATGGAACCGGCGCGTAGCCTCAGCGTGAGGCCCACGAGGAAAAATATTATGAAGCCTGCGTCGTACGTGTTCCACATATTCCATGCCCATACACTGAACTTATGTCTGTTGGAATATTGATAATCCTTTTATTAAATTGTTGTTAAAACTACTTTGCAACAATCCGCCACCAAAATGTATAATGGTATATATTTCACAGCATGCACTATGAAGGATAGGAAAAAGTGAAGGGACTAAAAATGTATCCCATTACACATATGGCATAGAAATAATGCCATAATTATGTTCCACTTATCGGTAGTTAAGTGTTTGTTCCGCTTGGCTTTGAAAACTTTAGTTCGTGGGGTATCTTGCCGAAAAAAATTGTCAATCAATTAGTCGCATGTAATCGACGCTGTTGGTGATAAGAGGTGCCGGTTTATATCTCGTGCAGAGAACTGCGATTGCTACTTTGTAAAAAAATGGCAAACAATTATTCCCACGTGACCGACGCTGTTGGTGAGAAGAAGTGCTGGTTTATGTCTCGCGCAGAGAATTGCGATTGCTATTTAGCGTGGGAATGCGGCTAGCGTTCTTGGTATGACGCATGGGCACGGACTCCCTTTAGATTGTTTAAGTTAGGCTTGTATCATAATTCGTTTTAAGGAGTTCCATGTTATGTTTTTGTTCTAATTAGATATTATATGACACTAATAAATAACTTTAACTGCAAAAAACTAAAAAAATGACTTAAAAATATGTACATTGTGTTTTAACGTTCTTAGCGATGCAAATTTATTTCAAAAGTATTTTCATTTGTAGCTATCTATTCATAGATATATTACTCAATACCATTTTCAACTTCATTGCAACATGTACTTAAATTCATCCCCTTTTGTCTATTCTTAAAAGTGACCTTAACATTTTAAAAGGGTAGTGATGAATCTTCATACGACTTCAGATAGGACTTCATACTGTTTAAGGTTGTATGTGCATGTATATGGGCTGCAGCGAATACTTAATATTAGGTACCCTGTACGCTCGTCTATGACTGTTTTCAGAAAAAGAAGACTTAGAAATTAATTAAATACAAATTAATAGAAATAATGAGCAAATTAATTTGTTTTAAATACCAAAAATGGGACAGTAATTGACAATAAGACAAATGATATACGGAAAGTACTTTATAGTTATACTTTATAGGTACTTAATAATGTAATTTCTAAAGGCAATTAAAAAAGTATTTATTAATAAAGGATTACAATAAGCAAGGATAGAATTTATAAGTAAATAAATTAAAATAGAAGCTGAAAATACAAAAATATAGAATGGATCAAAAAGAAGGAATGCAAGGGCGTCGAAAAATGAAATAAAAATAAAATAAATGGAATGAAACGAAATGAAAACGTCGAAAAATGAAATAAAAAAACGTATAGTTTGAGATAACGGATCATCATCGCTTAATCTGCTAAATGAATACGATTAAGGGACAGCTCTCACCTAATAGCAACAGGTTCGGACGTAATGATTTCCCTTAATTTCTCACATAAGAACGTTATAATATAACAAATGGAGTATATCTCCGGCCAAGATGGCGTCAGGTCCATCTTGACTAATACTGTATATGTAAACATCAGTAGGAACAATATGTAGGCGATCTGGAACAAAAATACAACAATTATTAACTAATTATTTACAAGGTGAGAAAAGGTGGTTCGACCTGAGAGGTACCTGAGAGGTACGGGCCGCCCTCATAATCCGCTATAAAGCATTACTTGTGTTTCAGTTGGAGAGATGCGGTTGCCGGCTGCACTTTAAAACGATGCAAACCATCCTAGTCTTCAGGAGTAGAAACGTATCTACGTTGGAGCTCGGAAAGGATTTCAGTCGTGTTTGTGGTTGTCTATGGGCTACGACTAGTTAACATTAGGTGGTTTGCAAGCTCGTTTGCTACTCGTCATACATCTTATACATCCATAGCACCATAATAAGTTTCCCCCCGTCATGGCTGCAAAGAGATATTTTTTATTAAATGGAAGTAGCAATCGCTTGTACAATCTATTGATAAATAGTCATAAATAGGAATGCTGATCATGTACCACCGCCGCCATCATAATTTGCCGTAAAGAAATATGTAGTGTTTATCTTTATCGATTTCTTGGACGATCTCTAATCTCGAGTGCAATTTAAATGCTGACGAAAGTAAGAAAATATTATCCGAAAAATTAAAATTCGGCGAGCGAAAGAATGATAATATTGTCTTTTAATTAATCTACTTAGTCTCAATGGTATGCATATATGTATACGGATATATTCATATTATATTTGTCGTTATAATATTAGTATTTATTTAACTTGATTTATAATATTCATGGTCATTACCTTAGTAATCGTTTTCATGAAATACTCCCTGCCCTGGTTGACTTCAAAATGAATTGATGATTGCATGAATGATTGATTGAAGACCGGAGTGAATGAAAGATTGAGTGAATGAAGAATTGAGTGAATGAAGAATTGAGTGAATGAAAGAATGAATGAAGAAGAAATGAATGATTGGATGAATAAATACATAAACAAAGAAATTGTTGCCTGACCAGGGACCCAACCCACCTTGCGCGTGACAGATCTACCATTCTCAGCGACAACAATCGCTCTCTTAGCAACTTTGAAACTACATGGAGTACAACCACATGGAGTAACTCTAACTTTAGTCCAATATACCTTTAAATCATTACTAATGCAAACGGTAAAAGAACGAAAATGGGTCAGTTTTTATCGCGGCTAAAAAACTGCACCAATTATTTTGAATCCTCCGGCTATTTCAGTTTGTTAAAAGATACCTCTTGTTACTGTCGCCTTTTGAAATCATAAAGTAAGTAGGTAGGGTATTTGATGTATATTTTAAATTTTTAAAGCGAATAGTATCACGTTTGATCTACGCCACCGGTGACAAGAGGGCTGGTTCTTATCTCGAGCAGAGAATTGCGATTGCTATTCAACGCGGGAATGCAGCTAGTGTTCTTGGAACAATGCCGCTTGGGCACGGACTCCCTTTAGATTGTTTAGGTTAGGTTTTTATTATAATTCGTTTTAAGTCATTTTATATAGTGCGCATCTGTTATATACGCAGGTCCGGTGAGTTATTAACTTAAAATAATAGTAAAATCATTGTAACTTTAACCGTGACCACGAGCCATGCAATTGGTACGAAATATCAGCAATAAAATCATTAATCGTGAGTATTCGATACATAGTAAAATGCACCAATGATATTAGCTTAAAATCATAAGTATATATATCATAATTTATGTTATAATCCTAATCTCTTAATATTATAAAACAGAGTCCCGCGTCGCGTCTGTCTGTTCGTGATAAAATCACAAAGTACTGGACGGATTTTCTCACAGATTTCAACGACGGGTAGAGTGATTCCTGAGGAAGGTTTTGGTGCATAGTAGGTTAGGTTTTGTTTTGTGTAAATTGGGCGAGAAATTAAATAGTTAAAATCAATATTATAATTTAGTTTTTGCAATTAAGTTATTGCTGGATGCATTGTTTTATTTTATTTATTCTTTATTGAACCAAAGTGGTACAAAAGGTGAGCTTAATGCTAAAAGCATTATCTACCAGCCAACCTTTGGGTAGTGCAGACAATACTAAAAGCGGTACAAAGTGAACATAGAAATAAAGTATGTTAAACGAAATATGCATGTATGAAAGTAAAATAATGTAAGAAAATATAAACTCTATTACCCGAGCGAGGCTGTGCCCGGCGCTAGTTTAGAGACTAAAGCTATAAAAATTACTTTAAACTTGTGAAATTGAGAAGCCTCTGATTATAATAAGGCTTTTCGTAAAGGAAACAAAAGGATTCGCGCCGCTGAAAAGGAATATTGATTATCGTTTAATAACGCGGCCGTCGTTAATACGTGTCAGAAGCAGTTTATTTAAATACTATACTGGCTATAACTGCGACTTCGTTCACGAGAATTTTAAGAAAATATATTGACATGTCTAAAACAATACAATATTAAAAGGTGGTAGAGCCGTTAGATCTCGCCCGCGGCGGTACCACCGTCACCCTCA
>DWON01003016.1:0-19021 GCA_018251015.1 Phocides pigmalion okeechobee
GTCATAACATCGATGTCAAAACATCGATGTTTTCCAGCTAAACATCGATGTTTATTCAACATCGATGAATATCGATCTTCCCTAGTACCGAATACATACGGTTTGCTACAACTTTAGTTCTGTCTATTCTGTGGTATTGTGGTTGGCTTATTTAGTTATTTTAGAGTTTAGTTCTGTTTCTTCTGTACTTTACGTTACATATTTATTTTCGTCGTGGCGTTCAAATATCATTATACTTTTATTTTTCAAAAGTTTTTCATGTAATATATTTATTTCGATTGTCAATTACTATTGAGATAAATATTATATAAAAATATTAGTGATGTGTGAAATACTGCACAGTTGATTTCAATCCATATGCTTCAAAATTTTAAGACGTTCTCTCCATTCATGAAATACGATTCACGATTAAACGATTCAAAGCTTTAAATGATAGCGCAAAGCGAACAAACGATTCTTCCAATGAGTAAAGATGTCATCAGAGGGAAGTGGAGAGACTCCTTCGGTCGTTCCAAGTTTACCAGGAGCGCCGGAACAAACGTATCTTTTTCCGAAAGCCAAAGGTCACTCGAGGTCTATAAGTCATGGCGGGACGCCGATGTTGGTCGGGAATCCCGCAGCGGCGAGACCAGCGCTCAAGTCGGCAATGCGTGGTCACCAGCGAGCATTGTCTCACGGTCAGATTGGCGAAGGGCCTCGCGCTGCGTCCGGGCCCGGCCACAGTCGCACCGGTAGTCGGACGGATTTCATTCTGCCGCCCGGCCACAGGGACGCAGCACCCGCCAGCGCCTTGCCCAGATTAGCTTCTGTGCGCGCTCACCACTCGCGACAAGCATCCCGCTCCGAGTCCGTATACACCATAAGACGCCCATCTGTAGTCGGGCCGTGGCGAAGAACAGTTTTCTGGTTGATGAGACGCCAGCAGCCAGCAGTAGACAATCGACATCTCATAGTGATCCCCAACCACCTCGTGCCTGATAAGACGCCCCCCAAGGACCACCCCAATGGAAAACGATGTGACAACAAAATCAGGACTACCAAATACACCTTATTATCATTTATACCCAAAAATCTGTTTGAACAATTCCATAGGATTGCCAATGTGTACTTTATATTCATAGTGCTTCTAAACTGGGTGCCAGCTTTAAATGCTTTTGGCAAGGAAGTGGCAATGCTGCCCGTGTTGTTTGTGCTCGGAGTGACCGCTGTCAAGGATCTGTTCGAGGACCGTCGGAGACACCTGTCTGACAAGAGGATTAACAACTCTTTCTGCCGAGTATATAAAAAGTAAGTTGTTTCATAACATTTTATTGATATTCATCATACTAGCTGTGGCCTACAATTTCACCTGCGGCTATAACAGAACATAGTGTGATGTTGTGTAGGCTATAAACCTTACTTGACAAATGACTTATCAAATTTTATTAAGATTGTTATCTAATAGTAAAGTAAAGTATTATCTATAGCTACAACTTTTTGGTGCAAATTAGTGGTATCTGTGCAATTCTCTAAATCAATAAAATTTTGCACAGTATGGTAAATAACATACAGACATGAAGATTTTTCTATTATTACATGATTATTTTTTTATTATTACACAATGCAGAAGCATTGTTTCCCTATTCATAACAATTATGTGGAGGAAGAGGAGTATGAAGTTTATCACAGCTCAAGTATGTACATACATATATACATAGAGTGTAGAAAACTTATACATTTATGTAATTTTCATCAGGAAAACTATAAATTAACAAAAAAACATTAAACACTACTATACATTTTGTGTATACTGTTGCCAACAGTTTGCTCAAAATTGATATCATTGCTAACAAATTTTGAAATGTCAGATTGACTGATTCAGTTTCCAATTGCGGCTTTTTGGTATGTTTTCAAATGTTCATTTTTTAACATTGGGTTGTAATGTTCTAGCAACATGTTGCAACTGTCTAAGGACACTAGAAATAATTATCATTCTTTTTTATGATTGTAGAATAATATTAATTATATTACTTTTAAAGCTGATGGTAACATAATTGTAACATAATATCCTAATTTATATGTGACTATAGACATATTACACATACATATTTAGATTTAAATTTTTTTAACAGGGCAGTTGTTCTTGTAACAAAAATATTTCTATCTGCCCAGTTGAAAATCATAATTTAAAAAACTAATCATATAAAAACTTTGTCCAGTGTTTTAACTAAATACATAAGCGTTTGGCTCCTTGTCATGTTAACAAAAAATCCAAATTTTCGAAGTTTGTTTGACAATCTGACCGTGATCATACAGATGACATATTTGCATACAACCATTCTACTCTGTTACTTTAGGGCACTAGGGTTACTTTAGGGCAGACCAATAGTTTATATATGGTCATTAAAATCTTCATATTTATTCAGAATGTTTGAAATTATAAAATCTTGATAGATGTATCTCTTTGTGGTCTCTCCCTAATCAATTAATGGTGAAATTTCTTGTAGACCTTATGGTGTCCGTAAAATTTGATTTCCACTTTATTCCGTGACAGTTAGATAGTTTTTAATTTGCATCAAAACAACATAAGTAATGTATACAATAAAATATTTTTATTGAAATATTGAAAAATTTTATACATAACAATGATATGATACACCTTCACCCGTCATAAACACTTTTAGCTTTTAACTTCAACATGATTCGATAGTAAAAAATCCTGAACATGGTTCAGCCAAAGATGATCTAATAAGCCAACTAAAACTGATGATGAGTGTGATAGCTGCAGGGCAATTCCCTTTGGGAAAAATGTAGCTTTTTCTTTGGTGTCTTTCAGTGTCTTCCATGTGTCTTGTGTAATTGTAACTGGCAACTGCGCCTCTCCAGCCGAAGAAGAACTTTTTGCTACTATTCCTGTCAAACTACACTGCTACCAGCTATCAAATAATCCAGATTGTTAAATGCTATTTTTATGAAAGCATATATGTATATCTAACTTTGACTAATACTATGTAAATATGGCCACCATAATACTTGAGAAAGGGCTATTTTCTGTAAGTAACCTGTGTCTGTTCTCTCTTCGCAGTAGAGGTCGCGTTCCGATTCGGAAGTTGATTAAAAAAAGGTTAATGATAGATTATCCCCATAGGCTTCTATATACAGGCAATAGATTATTAAGATTATTAATTAAATAATGGCGAAAGCATAACAACTTACTTAGTACTTATTAACAAAGTCCGTCTGCGTCTGCCGTACCTGCCTGCCGCGTCTGAACGCGATATGCTCTCAACTGCCGAAAGAATGTTCATGCGGTTTTTACCAATGGGCAGATTGCTTCCTAAGCAAGGTTTAAAAATTAGCTGAAGTATGATGATGATTGTTAAAAATGTACGAAAAAATCATGCTACGTTTGTAAATCAACAGAGTTATATAATAACAAATACCAACGGGATTCCTCTTAAAACATCTAATAAATAGTAGCAACGCAACGTTTGTTGATCGCTCAATAAACGATTTTTTTTAAACGAAGTTTGTATATTGATGATTCATCATCATCATTGGGTTCAATATAAACAATTTATCTAAATTTTTTTATTTGATGTGGCCCGCGCGGTTAATAAAAATATTTTGGGGTAGGGGGGTTTGGTTTTTTGTTTGATAGAAAAATTATAGTTAAAGAGAGAATTTAAAAAGGAGAAGGTATAACCGCCGCTATCTTTGTCCGCTGTAAGGAGAATCCTGGTGTTTCAGTAGGAGAAAAGCGGTTAGCGGGTGACTTAAAAGCGAGGTGAACATCTGGATCGTCAGGAGTAGCAGTGGATCTATTGGCATACATTAATTTATTAATATACTTTTCAATACATGTCCACACTTACAGCATGTAGCAGATAAGATAGACTATGTTTGCTTATCTTTGATTTCGACGAAGCAAACATCAAGCACCAAATTGGCATGCGGAGTAGATATTTGTGTCTGAAACGATATCCGATATTGCCGATAGTAACAATGTGCACTTGTCTGTCAATTCCAAATATGTTATAGGAAACTAGATTGCTCATTAAATTAACACTGTGTAATAAATTGAATTATAAAATTAATAATTACCTGCTTAAATTAAATGATGAAATCACTTTCTCCAAATTAATTAAGTTATCGTTTCTAAATGACATTTTTATACAACCGATGTAATTTGGAGTTTCTCTCACCGGGTCATCTTATGAGTCAGTTGTAATTTACTGACGTTCGACAATAGCTGTACAGAATCTTTGAAAATAAAAATAATTTCAAGGTATTTGATATATCGCGTGACGCCGAGGCAGCCCCAAAACAAACACGAATGTATTACGAAAATTGAATAGGAATACTTGAGAAGGTGTGCGACCGTTACTTGTCCAATATTTGCTCGACCTTTGATTCCGATAAATTGATTATTAACGTATATTTTCAACATTATAAGAAAACCTTGACCTTAATAATATTTCACTCATATGGTTTTCCATGAAAATTAGAAAAGTCTGTGTTTTTTTTTATTTATATAAATTCACTCAGTTTCATATGTCTTGTGTTTTCCCGGAATCATTTTATAGTGTCGTCGGAAACCTTCGAAAACAGATGTCAATCTATTGAAATAATTTCATACCATATTTACTTAAATAAAATTAACGTTAGATAGATAGCACTGATAATCATCAAACCTCTTTAAACCTTACTGAACTCCTAGAGATAGAATTAAAATAGGAATCTGTTCCGTCAGGCCCCAAAGAGGAACTATTTAAGTGTATTTAAAAATTAGTAGTGTACTATCAAAACGTCTAGAAACCTAAATTTTGATTAGAATTATCGAAACAACGAAAAATATTTAAATTTAATTTCTAATGTCCTATAAAGATAAGTGCAAGTGTTGTATAGAAAATGTTAGACATACTATGTAGACTTGTAGAAAATCCAAATATGATATGAAAACTAAGATTACAAGATATACGAGCAATGAAAAATTAAGAAATCCGCAACATTTGCTCGCCAGCCCATCACGGCCATAAGAATTTTTGAATGTTATTTACAGATAGTGGCAAAATGCTTGCAAATCAATTAGTATACGGGCGGGATAGTATACGGGCGGGACGTACAACGAGAAAAGTGTGATATATAGCAAAAAAAAAAACAAAAATGAATTTATAATTCCAACAAATTGTTTTACATACAAGTAAGTTAACCTTATAAAGCTAGTTTGTATGTTTGAAATCACGGCGTAATTTCTAATATACACTACTAGTGTTATCTATCAACGTATAACTATGCAAAACACAATTGAAAAAAAACTAAAGCATCGTATCAAAAACGTGTAATTAATGAACCACACTTCACGTTAACTATCAGCACCTCCCCCAGTTTGTCACGCTTTGAATGTGAAAAGCAATCAGCCATATTTACTTTATTTACTGTTCCATTAGTTATACCCCTTCAACCAGAACACAGTTTTTCGCTGCTACTGTATGTCACAAATCAATTCTACGATTGTGATTCCACAAGCCAGTGTGGACTTACAACCTAAAAATTAAGTTCAAAAACTGAAACCAGACTATTGAAAAATCACTCCCTAAATAGTATGAAACAAGATAATATTCTCATTACAAATTATTACGCACATACCATTCGTATTTAGCCTCTATTTAATGCACAACTTGCACTGAATATATTTCGATGTAGTAAATATACATTATATTCATAGTTATGTTTAGTAGACAGTGGTCGTTTGCCACTGTACGATTACGATTACTACTGTCTTAATCAAATCAAATCAAATCATATTTATGTATTTGTATAAGCACAGGTACATAGTAAGATGATATATTACAATTTTATTTATATTCCGATATGCTTTGCCAGTGTTGGCGCTGTAGAAGCACTTATCTATTAGCCGAAATTTAAGTTTATGTTTCAATAATTTGTCGGGTCAATTTATTATGTCCAAAGGTACCTTATTATATATTTTGCAACACATTGCATAGCTATTATTACAGTACAACTTTGTTCTGGGAATATATGGCAACATAGTTCTATATTTTTTCTCGATCCCCTTTGAAAAAATTCGAGGCTTTTGCAAATAAATCCGGATGTCTTTACGAAGTATGCTGCTTCAAGAACATATAGATGGGGCAAAGTAATCAATTTCAGGTTTTTGAAGAGCGGTTGTAATTGTAGCGGTAATGTGTTGTATTGTCAGGGTGGGTAGTATCGGTGAACGATTTTTTCACAAAAGTTTGCGTCACGCTATGTATGGCCGTGGTGACGCTACCTCCCTGCTTAAACGTAGAGATTCCACAAATTAAAATAAGTTTCTATTTAACAGTATTTTCTATAACACTGCGTGGTCTAAACAGCGCATAACCAAAAATATCCTATATATTGAGAGTCCTATATTTCTTACTATAAATATAACAATTATCATTGAAAACGGTATTGGAAGGGTAAACATATATATAACTTTTGGAAGCGCATATCTTTAACCATTGACTGGTTATCATTTTAAGTCTCTAATTATTTGCATTTGTGTTATACTAACCGAATGTATGGACTTGTGGTCTGAAATAAACTAATTTTTTGAACACCTAAATCGCTTTTGTACTCTGGCTTTTTTATCTTTCACTAAAGTTTCTGTATGAAATTCTTCCTCTATTTTTTTCTAATTTCATTATACAAGTAGGTTTATAGAATCTACCATCGTGCCGAATTTCATATTGTATATAAGGGCAATAGTCTGAATAATGCTACAGGAAGATTGTGACATCTAACATCAACACGTGTACATTATACATATAACTAGGCGATGGAAAATACGTGTAGGGTACTATATTATATATAACATTAACATTTAAATTTACAGATTCTTGCGAATACTATAATCTTAGTACATAGATTAATATATGTATTACATTTTACACCTGTAATATAATTATGTGGTATGCTTTGTAACTTGGGTTATATTTATATTATATGTAATGAAAGTGATACGCACGCGTTATATTCTTGCGTCACATTCCCGTCTTCGCTTGGAATTGTTTTGCAAACCTTTACTTTTGGTTATGATTAGACGACAGCACATGGCGAGAGAAAAGAAAATGTTCGCTTTTTTATTCGCATATTTCAGCAATACCATTAGATCAATGTTGTCGTATTATGTTTCGGCAATCTGTCATGAGTCAATCAGATGTATATGTTATCAAAGATATAAACCTTGGCCTTCTCAACCGGAGGTCCGGTGTCTAACCGCAGCTACTTAAGTAAGTATAGGATATTGTATTTATAGTTCGCGCAACCATTTATTTTACTTCCAATAGCTCGCGTACTAATTAAGTAGTGGTATCCTAATATGGCAGGGATTTGATATTTTTTAATAAACTATATCATTTTTATAAGCTCATCCAGATGATTGGATATTATGTACATATTATTATAAAAATAGATAATTTATGTAAAACACTACTATAAATGTAATTTATGTACTCAAAAAATGATAAATAATGGGTTATTAATTTTACGGGGTTACTGAAGTTACTCAGGATTCAAGTGACTGATGTTATAAGGATAATAAACCGACGTATGTTTGTAGGAAAATAATATTAAATTGTTTTACTTACCTAAAAGGTAATAATTATAGCATTTTTCTGTATGTATATTATATACAATATATTTAACCTTGTTTGTTATATTGACAATATGTTCTCGTGAAGGCAAAATGTCTCTATTTATTCTAATTAATTAATTATAATTTAATAATGATTTATATATATATATATGTTTGTTATCGATAAATATCGAATATATAAGCATGTCACTTCAAAATTGGAAAGAAAAAATACGTCTATGAGGTTTTTTTTATTGTGCCTGTCAATAATTATGGAACTTCATGCTTATATCAAAAGTAAATTAGTTTCACTGAGTGTAATTGGCACATACTTTCAGATTGAAGGGAGACAGGGTGAGAAAACCTACACGAGTTACATGTGGATTACATGTATCCCCCCACGACCAGAGCTTTATTGTGATGGTACAATAATCTTTATAAATAGAAGCGTGTAAGCCGAGTATACTTCACACAGCGGCGGGAGGAACAACATTGACTAGTTACTATTTTATTCTTTGAACGGTTTATTGGGAGGGTGCACTGTTGTATGAAGAATCCTAGTCATTTATTTTTCACAGAGAGTAATGTGCAATTAAATATGATATTGAGTGTAATAGGTCGGCGACTGACTGATCGTCGATTGAATGCGTAATTGCACTTTTACATAAATAACGATAACAAGCAGTTACTTCTTACACATCGCATATCTAATGAAACATTCGCCATCAGTAGATAGATCAGCATTGAGTTATATACAAATACAGACTTCTGTTAGGGCCATCTACCGTCTACCGTTTAACGTTCGAATTAAATTGAACTTACGCCACAGCGATATTTCTGTTTCAATTTTATACCTCAATAAGTTTTCATAGCAAGATCTTCTTTTGCGATTTCCCAAAAGTCGTCTTTTTTATTAGTATCAGTATTCCATTAAGCGTACGACATACATGTATATATCTGGAAATGAAATTCCATGTAATTTATTGATTTTCACATAAATTAGACTTACAATATAAATGTCAAATGCGTAAATAATTTACACTCTCGTTGGATGATTGTAAGTTAAACTTGTCAGAAGTAACTCGAAAGTAATCTAGAGGTTAAACTACTTTTACTTATTTAGTATCGAAACGGTTTCTATACCAATCTAATTTCAATTAAGAATGGAATCACACTGCGATAACTGGAATGTTCACTGTGTTGATTTCATTTTAGTGACGATACGTCCCGCTAGCGGCTCCCTACTATCCCTACTATCTGGGCACGGGTCTTCTTTCAGAAGAGGAATTTTCGCTACTAATAAGTAATATGTTAGGTAATTTTAGAAACAAGTATCTCATAAACTGTCGCCGCATATTCAGTGTAGAGATTACAGCTCCAGTTCGGCGCCTGCCGCAGCGCTGACCCGACCTAATATACGTATAAGTACCGCAGTCAAAGTGTTAAAAAAATTACTCTAATGAATTTCCCAAACAAAGTTCATCTTGTACCTGGTGTAGTGTGTACTTATAATTATAATGGAGCACTTTTTTTGAGTGTCATGTAATTTGTATCACTGGCACTTGCGTCACATCAATATAAGGCCCGCTTTATAGCCTGTATGTTATGTTCCTTTTTAACGATGTGCTAACTGGCTACATTGTGAATGTGGGGAAAGTTTTCTAGTGTATGTTTAGGTATATTCGAGTTCAGTCAGCAAGTGTTCAGCGTTGCCCCAAAAATATCCCTGTCATTTTACTTGATATGGCAGTAAAACTATAACCTTGTGAAACAATCTACTTTTTTATTCACTCTTGGTTTCCAACTTCACAGACACAGAGGTACCGCTTATCTAAATCGTATTTTTTTTATAAAAAATGTATCCATCTTTGAAATAACTAAAAATAAATAGTTTCTACGGAATATTGATTATTTTTGAGGCCGGCGCTTAAAGAATTTCTAAACTTTCCAAAAATATTGTCACTTACAAATATACAGATAGACTTAAAAAATATATATGGCGGTGGCATCTCACCAGTCCGACTATATTTCTATCAATTTTCGATTGTGATTAACATGAAGTCATTCCGTTGTAAACTTTAGAATCCATTCGTAGTATTCCGTCCCATTAAGTTTTCAGATACCTTAATGGTGTTCTACTTCTTCAATTCCCATTTAATTATGTACTCAAACTTGTTTTCATATTGCGGTCTCCATATTTATTTTACCTTGTTTAAATGAGAAGAACATCGCATGGTAGCGACTACAGAACTACAGTAATCCCATTCTTATTGCACGGTTATGTAATATGTTTAATCATATACCTATTTCGATAGACATGTTGAATACCAGCATAATTATACCACTAAAACCGAACATCGTATGCAGTGATCAGTCGTCTATAAAGAACCTCGAGAGCTTATTGTTGTTCATTGCGCGTAAATTGATGGTGATATCAAAATTAGCCGTTCGTTTGCCACTTTATGTGCAATGACGCAACCGTCAACCACGTCCCTGGTCTCGGTCAACGAAGCGGGGTTAACGTGGTTTGACCTCCGAGTGCTATAGACAGTCGCAAATTGAAACAATCAGTTCGCTCTTCTCTTAACGATAAAAAAACAAATTGATTAAATACGCACATAATAGCTATGATTTTAAACATTTTTTGTTATTTATATGTATTATTGTATACTACGTTGGTTATTCCAAATTGTACAAATAACATAAATATCTGCATTTTCTTTATTTATGACGTAGATTCCATCGGCGGCCTCATTCACATGGACCATGGGATATACACTAATTAAAGGGTCCGAAGCAAATGGCAATCTTCCTAGCTGCTTGCATCTCCCAGACGGGTGATTGGTGTTGGGACTTTGCGAATGGGGGAAGATGCCCAGTCCTTATTCGCCATATCCGTGTCCCTTCCATTTGCTATCCGTGCCTTTCTTCTATCAATCCCTTCTATTTGAGCTTCAACCGACATCCATCCAATACTCCAATCTTTCTTATTCCCAATTCCTCACCTTCTGTTTTTATAACAGTCGTGGCTTCTGAATAGAAGTTTCGATTAGAATGATTTAAAGAGGAATTTACATATACCTACATTATCAACCTTTTATTATAAAACTACTAGTGAAAAACTATTATGCCCTAAAACCTTCCCCACGAATATTTTACCTGTTATTGAAAACTATGAGAAAATCCGTCCAATACTTTTTGAGTTTATCGCGAACAGACAGACAGACGCGACGGGGGACTTTTGTTTTATAATATTTCAATTTATATATATCGATCGCTTTAAACTACTATTAACTTCTGAAATTATAGTGCTGCGAGGGCGCGGGATTTTGAAGCCTACTTGTATTACAGTCGTTAGCGCCGACTTTAAACCATCTATTTAATCAACATTTTATTAAAATTATCTCTTACTTGGCATTACTTACTACTACGTACGTACTACTTGTTTTTTGTGCCACAATCGTCCATTTCAAAGACAATGAAATGTAATATATTTTTTAAATATACGACTTATTCATGACATTTCCAATTCTAAGGTCCCTCAGTTTTCACATTATCCATACGGTTTTCATTAAAGTTTAAAGGCTGCCATATAACAATAAGAATCGGGGCCGAATTCTTAAGGTACCCTCAATAGTACTGCTAAGGTCTATGAAATTTTGTTCCCAGTAGTCTCCCATCCACTTCCCGGCCACGCTCAATGTTGCTTTATTCCGTGGATCGATTACATACAATGGACGCGAAGTTGTTTTTTTAATAATTCCATCATTAAATCTTAACCACATTTATTTGACAATACCTCATAAGGATTTTTTTAAAAAGCACAAAATAAAAATGACCAAAATCGAAGCGAAAAAAAAACTTGTTTTTGATAGTTTTCTTATAGATCCCATCATGAAAACTTCACCAAATTTCCATGAGACCTTTTTTAATGGAGCGAAACATTTCTTTGGATTAAATAAATATTTTGAATCGATTAAATAAAGTAAAAAATAATCCCTAGACATAGATAAAATTCTAACGACTTAATAACCTTGCTGCTTTTTAGAAGTCGGTTAAAACATCACTTGGTAGAAAAATACACCGATTTTTCTGAGGAAGTTCCTTAAATGCTTCGGTGTAATGTCTTATTGTAAACAAGGTAGAAGGATCCTCACTGCAATATTACGTCATTTTTCATAATGAAGCCAGATATAACGTGTCGTATGTTACATTGCTAAACAAATTAACATGAAACAGATTTTAGTTAGTCAGCGTAAGGTAAGCGGTTTGTAGGAGTTAGGATCAAGGCCGTCGGTCGACAAAAGATACGATACCATAATCTCACTAGCTGCCGGTGACTTCGTTCACGTGGACTCCAATTGTTGGGTTCTACCAGGTTTTGTAAAAATTAAATAATCTCATGCATTTGATTCATAAGAAAATAGAATCTAAATTTTCTAGAATTGGTCACGCGCAACAAAACCAGGTAAGGTAACCCTTATAACACCTATTACTTGGTACACACCCGAAACATTAAATTGAACATATTTTTTATTACTTAAAGGCAGATTGAAGTGTAGTTAATACATTCCGTGCGACCTACAACACTTCGCGTATCGCGCTTGCGGTTGTACACACCCGTATTGTACGTACTAATCTGTATGGATTACGGACGAACACAAGTGCTGTATTTACGTCAGCGCTACATTGGATGGATGTCTGTATATTCGTGGATGCAAACAAATATAGTATTTTTAGCAACAGTGTATGTTGCTAAAATTCTATATTTGTGCGAATTCTCGGCGCATCTCTTATCTAGAGAAAGAAAGCTCCAGTTTAGTGCCGCCTCCCGCTATCCTGACTCGATGTATGAACGACGTAGTGAAAGTGTTAAGTTATTTCAATATACATACACTAGTGGAAAACGCACCGAAGTTGGTTAAGCCGTTTGTGAAATTAACGAGCACACAAGCACATAATGTTGGGTTCTATTACGTAATAAATGGTAATGAAGGCCGCTAGTTTTTCTCATATATTCACCATGTATAGACAGCGATCAGTTACAGTTTTCTTGTATCTGTATAGATAGAAAAACTAAAACTATTACATTCAATCATGATAAATAATGACGTCTAATCCAAAGTTGGACGGAAAGTTTTGTGTAATGGGAAACTATTGCTATTGATTGATTTGTTACGACAAATGACTTTTAAAATGACTTAAAAATAGAATTAAAGACTATATCAAACTTTGAAAGCTTTGGCATTGGCCCAGTTCCAAAAATTGTTTTTATCTATGATGCACTCGTATATGAGAAAAAACGATGTATCGATGAGCTACATGAAATTGAAGAGAAAACATCATTGGCTTTGTACAACAATAGTAGATTGTATCACATAGGAGGGGTTCTTTTACGGCAGGGCGCTATTTTGAATCTTTAGGTTATTCAATAAAAAAGAAACTTATCAACTATAACTTCGACGGTCGTGCGCATATATTACATTGGGTCAGCATTGCGGTAGGCAGCGTTCAATAGAAGCTTATTTCTTTATACTTAATATTTGCTGACAGTTGACTAAAATATTGTATTTTTTCATTTACGAATACACAGGCGTAATGTCTGTCTTCAGGTCTTGTAGCACCGACGTAAACAGCACTATTGTTCGCCCGAAATCCATATGGATTTGTACTTGTTGTTGTGATTTGATAGCAAAACAAAAATAGTACTGAACTGATACGTCGCCCGCTAATAGCTTTATTATCACAATACAGAATACCATACAGGGCCGACTACACTACGCTAATTAGATTTCATTTTAGTGTGTAAAATTGTTATGAATTCGATATAGTCTAATGACGGAGCGCAAAGACACCGCCCATGGCCCGAGTCGCCGCTTGCTCCGAAAGTAAAAGCGCACACACAGGGAGTGAAGCGCATGCAGGGTACACGTCACGACAATCGTTGTCCTCGTGGCCTCGCCGTGTCTCACCTTCCGCGCGCGAGTTTCACCGGGCGGCGACAACGCGCCCGATAAGAAAGCGAATATATAACGGTACTCCGTGACTCGGCAAATTGCTTCGTACACAACATAAATAATCCAAAATTGAGGATGGATTTGTTATATTATTTATTTGTTTTTAATTACCCGAACTTTGGGTTATGAGAAGACATCAAAATTCTAAGAAGCCATATACTAAAAAGTAAATAATGATAAATAATACCAAACTAGTAATATGATGGCAAACCAAAATAATATTTGAAATTAAAATTCAAATATTTTATTTCATTGTTCAGTATTCACATACAGTTAATGAACGTCAACAATGAAAAATCAGTACATCGGCTTGGAGCGCCCTGTTGGCAGAGGTTGACCGCGAGAAAAGCCGGCGAAAAAATCAAGGCCCTCTTTTTAAATCAGTCCTTGATAAATAAACACTACACTGTATAACTTTAGAAAGATGATGAGCACACGAGACAGCTTATCGTGTGTTAGAATCTTTCCACTGTCATCTGCACACAATATTCGAGTAAATAAAACTATTACATGGGAAATTGAAATAGCCCGGTGAGGTAGGCTCAGTCCCAGGCTTTCTTATCATTTAAAAGATCCTTAATGTAATAATAAGATTGAACCTTGTCTGGAATTTTATTATAAAATTTCTCAGAACGAACGGCTTGGTCTTGTGAAGGCTGCAGTTAAGCAGTGCAAGCTTGTGGCCGTTCCTAGTAGAAACACAATTTGTATTATGTAAATCTAAATAAGTAACAAAGTTATGTCTATTTTTATGTACGTACATAATATTTTCATAAATATACATTGCGATAGGATAATCGATATCCTTAAATTTATCTCTAAGAATTCTCTCAAAAACTCTTAAAATCTCTAAAAAATTATCAACCTTTTTGATAATCTTGCAATATTTAAATTGAAATTTCGGAGCCATCTAATTAAAAAGTGCTATTATACATAGTTTAAACGAATTTATCAACGACGAAAGAACACAAGTCTGATTTATCCTACTTCATTAAACCTAACTTCTATTTTCAATTTAATTTTATTATAATCATTAACATTTCTAAAAATAATAATAACTGGCATTACTGTGATGAGTAACGCCTACTAACCTAAAAATGATTTTGTACCGGTTAAAGGTAGAATAAGCTGATCAAAATGTATTCTATTTCCTTCACCTTGTTATTTACCTTATTAAACAAAATAAATGAATATGAATAAGAGATTCTCTACAACCCATGTTGTAGATGGCACGTACAGCCCTCTTCTGCATAGTAAATATAGGGTCGATGTTAACTGCATTGCCCCACAGTAATATATCGTAAGACATAATGCTGTGAAAATAACTAAAATAAACAATTTTGGCAGGTTTGAAATCAGTAAGTGAGCGTATTTTCTTAACTTCTTTAGCCCCGAGAACCCTATTATAAATAGAAAAAATAAACGCTGAGGCAAAAAGAGATTCAATACATGAAAGGCTAAGTGCGTGGCTGGAGTAAGAATATTTTGCGGTGGAATCTTACCTTCAATTTTTCCCCTGTGTTTGAAATAGAAATAATTTGAGAAATTTGTGCAATTGTGAAATTTACTGATGTAGTTTAATTACGTCATGCCAACGATTGTTATATGAAATTGTTTACGACTCGCATGTTCTTTTTTACTTATAACTTTGGGAGCATTCAAAGAGAACACTACGCATTTGACCATTTGGATATTTATTGGACTAGATAGGTGTCATAAAAACAGTTTCATAGAGATAGGTAAAATGATTTTGATAATATACGCATATACAATATCTAATGCCATTACGATTATCATGACATCAACGTCATGACATATTTGTGTCAATGTGGTGTTAGTATCATTGTAATAACAAATGGCATTGCATGGTTCTTGTAACAGTACAGCTTTGAATTAAAATTTTTGTCATTACAATTTTCTGTTTACACGCATTGTACATGTAATTCTTGACAGAGCTCGGTCGATCACCAATTTTTTTATTTAATCTCATAATAACGTAATGTCTCCTACAATGCCGAAGTTTTCTATCTCTTCAAGAGAAAATTCTATTTTGCTAGCAGTTTTGAAGAATAATTTTCAACAATTAAGTAATACGTATTCCTACTATTAGAGTGATTATGCTAAAAATAATTTTCTCATCAATAACACAAGAACATTTTAAGCCTGCGTTCTAATGAACACGAAGAACACGTGGGTGCGTCCTGTCGCTATGCACGCACGGAAGCAAACAACACCGCGCCGCTCGCCGCGCGCCGCTCACAAGGGCGGCGGCGGCGGCGGAACACACCTCGACCAAGTCAATAACACTTTTATTAGCACTCACTATAAGCTATTACTACTCGAACAGTATATTTGCAATGGTATGGTAAATTACTACGTTTCGTTTATTTGCCATTTGACTACACAGTTATAATTAAACAGACTTGCAAAATACGTAAGCGAAGGTCTTTTCATTTATTTATTGATATCATTTCTTAAACGGCTTTGGGTTTTTAGCCTACTCTTATATGACCTTACTACACAAATAGTAATAGAGATAGATTGCATAAATTGTTGTAATTATTTAAATTTCATATCACATTCAAAAACACAACTTGGATTTTATATATGTATTTTCAGTTGCCACGTCCATAGATTGAGGTACACCCAGTGGGTATTTTAAGTAGAATAAACAATACGAAATAATCAGAATAATTATAAAGCAAGGCGCAAACTCGTCATCTAATAGCGACTAACACTTGACTGCGGCGCTCATACGTATATTAGTTCGGGTCCGCGTTGCGGAAGTAGGCACTAAACTGGAGCTTATTTCTCTACACTGAAGATGCGCCGACAATTACAGACGTAATGTCCGCCTCCATTCTCGTAGCTCCGACGCAAATACAGCATTTTTGTTCGGCCGTAATGCATACAGATGTGTACGTACAACACAGGTGTACAAGCCGCAAACGCGTGGCGCCGCGCGATACACAGCAGTGTTGTACGCCGCAGAGAAAGTGTTAGAGTTGATTCGCCGATTGCCAGTTCCACAGCAAGCGGAGGTACCGCACCGTCAATCGCGGGCAGTCGCTGCTGTTGACGTGACACGCACAATAGCACACTTTTAAAGCACACTTTTAAAGCTTAAATTTCTATTGCTATGCTTTGGTCATTTCGGGACATGTAGTTGTTGAAAGTGCCTAGAAACGGACGAATGAACTGCCTGACATTTATTTTTAATACCACGGCCACATTCTTATTGCAAATTTCTCACTATCAACATACGTTGTAATTAAGTTTTTTATCAAGGTTTGAAGTAATAATAAAATTTATACTTTTGCAATTTTTTTTTATTATTATTAAAGAGTAAGAAACGGGCATGCAGGCCACCTGATGTTAAGTGGTCACTGCAGCCCATGGACGACCACGTCCAACCTCAAATGGACGCGCATGCGTTCCTTCCTACTCTTGAGGACTAAGATGGTCGCCTCCAATAATGTGTATGTGCTTTACGGCGGGTTATGAGGGTGGCGGTGGTGCCGCCCCGGGCGAGCTCTAATGGCTCTACCACCTTTTAAGTATTTACTATAATTGAATATATTTAATATCAAACATTACTACTGAGCTGCTAGTATAATAATAATGAATTTATTGCTAACTGAAAAATAAACCAATTTATGTGTAACAGAACGAGCCCGTCAGGTTACAATAATAAGGAGGAAGGAAAACCGGCGAACGTGTCGGGCGGGTCGGGGGCCGCCGGCTGCACGCGGCCGGCGGCGGTGCAAGGTCACGAAGCTTATTACGATATAGCATAGCTATGACTTTCGGAAATAAGGTATCCGCATATTTATTAGCTCGCCTATGAAATATTACCGACATAATAAAGTTTTAAAGCTTAGGTTTATTCTTAGGGGCAAGGAATTGAAATTTTTGTCTTATTGAATTAGCACTTATAATCTTAAAAATAGATAATATTATGTTAAATAAAAGAAAATACAGTATTATAGTGGAATCACAGCAAGTATAAAAGTTATATGTAACTTTACAAAAATGTTAGCCCTCATATACTAATACTAATTAAATACATGTCTTAAAATATAATATTTAATAATAATTTTAATTAATAAAATATTTTCCGATGTCGCAATGCTCAATAAGACAATTATTTGTCAAATTTCCCGCTCGGGCCGTACGCAGCGCTGGGAATCCCGAAATGCAAATATGACGTCCTACGATTTATTGTAAGGATTGCCACTATGTATTCTTACAAAATAGACATACACATACGTAGATAGACTGGCCTCATTTATACGAAGAAAGAAAGAATATTTAGTTTATTTTTGGAAAGCTGAGTAATTCTACATAGACTACAAAAATTTGTCAGGATGCTTACAATACGAGCTCTCTAACTCTTGTAAGCCTAACTACAAACTAAATAGACTGTGAAGTCATCTAAAATAAGATATGTGGACGAATAATGCAAATTATGTCAAGAGTATGAGCGGTGCACGGCGTTGGGCGAGTGTCACGATACAAACTATAGCTCACAGGCATGTGATGAAGGCACAAATAATATTAAAGATATTTTTTGTGCAAAATGATAGATTGTTAATCACATTTTGCGCCATGGAAGCTTTTACATAATAATTTAATTATTGTAATGTATCACAAGGAAACTTGTAATCTATTTTCATACCATATTATACCTAATTGTAGTAGCTAACCCGCGAAAATATTAATTTAATAAGTAAAAAAAATATCTGTCTGTACGTGACCATAGTAAAAGAAAAACGTTCTGATCAGTTCGATTGATTACACCTTATTGTTATGTGATAATATATATGTGAGAATTTAAACATTACTTCGTTATTGTCGATACTCTTCAAAATTAAAACTTCTAGCCACTTCTGCATAGTTTGGCTTTAATAAGTAAAAGTTTGTGTAAATGTGTAACAAAGTGTGACGTTTATTCTAGCCGGAATGAAGAATTACGGTAGAGCGTCAGTCGCGAGGCTACCGTGATACCGTCACGCCAGTCAATAAAGCATCTATTAACTGTTGAGCAAACATTTTAGCACCGTCCTGTAATAATGCGAGTAGTTTAGTTAGCTTGTGTTCGCTTTATATTTGTACATTATTTATTATATTTATGTTCCTTTTTATATTACGGTTAGTTAAACTGAACTATAACGTAGCATACGTTGTGAATTTGTGAACCCGTGTATGGAGTTGTTCAGGCGTTTACCTCTTTTGTTCCGCCATTGGGTCATCATCATCGGGGACGTCCCAGCCTCTTTGAGCGGAGGAATACGGGCCTCGAGGTACACCCTCTTTGCCCGGGCCTGAACTCGGGGTTGCACCCCGGTTTAACTATAGTAGCCCTCGCCCACTGTTAAGTGGGGGGGCTCGGGATAATCCC
>DWON01003017.1:0-2500 GCA_018251015.1 Phocides pigmalion okeechobee
AAAGGGCCACAACGCGAATAGACCTAATTTTACAGGAGAGCCATTTAAAGTTTTCAAAATCAGTTTTTGTATAATTGTTTTGTAATTTTAAAACTGATAAATAGGCGTTATATACTATTAAGTTGTTACTGTTAGAAATACATTTTTATTCTGCTTTTAATGGTTGATTCGGATATGTGACCGACAAAACTTGAATTTTCACAATAAAAAGGATTTTGAATATTTTTGATTTGTGGCCCTTTTGTTTTAAAGTAGCGATATAGCCTTAAACATGACTGAGGACCTATTTGAGGGCGTGCGTGGCATGAGTTACATGCGTTGCCACTCTTGAAAACATAACATATATGGGACACATTTGTTCAATGGAAGCACAAGAATTGATTTACGGCGATATAGGAGTGTGGCGGTGGTACTCCCCCCAAGTATAGTCTTCTAATTCCTATTAAAATAGTTTGATTCTCTTGAATTAACTAAATAAATTATTCTTCTTTTAAAGAATAGGTCATAGAGATCGTCATCAAAGATCATTCCTGTGGAAAATGTCTTGTGAATTGGTAATCTTCGTCTATAGTGACTTCAGATCCTTTTAATCGTTTTTCGGACATCCTAATCTGTAGGATCTTCTATTCTGTTTTCAAACAACTGTCTCTACGGCTATTTCATTTGATTTTTTTAGTCTCGCGAAGTAGCATTGTATACTGATAAGGAATTTTCACTTGAGTATTTATTTTTGTCACATCTGTCTGTTTTATGTTGTTTCATTGTTTATCTAATTGTTTTAGGATAATAATATTTCCAGTATTGGTTTCTTAAATAATTGTATCCTTAGTCTCACTAATTTAGCATTCTTTAGTGTGGTCGAACAGATCCGATTATTTGACTTTGAGTTTTGTTTTGTCTGTCTGTTGTTTTATTATCTAGTTTGGTTGTCTCAAATTCATCGTAATTGATTCGACGTTTTTTAATTATAAGATCGTTAAAACCTATAATTATGTTTTTAGCGTATATTGCTGATAGTGTAAATTTATATCTGCCAATATAACCAGTGATCAAACGAAACGTAAACACGGACGATTGAAGTATGAAAACCACAAATTGTCGGTTATAGTCAGTGAAGTGTTAAAATGGAGGAGCGAACGAGACTGGAGTGATGCGTTCCAAGACCAAGAAGTTCAAGTTCAAGCGCGTTAACGATGGCGTTACGGCATGACGTCATGGAGTCCAGCTTCCTCCCCGCGGACCCGCCCCCGCTCACGGAGATCAACTACCAGCCGAAATCCGACTTGGCGTCTGAATATTTCAACACGTTCAACCAGATATGCGAGAACTACCGCGCGTCCGAGTCGGACGTCAACTTGCGACAGACGTCCGACTCGTTGCGTCTCACGTCCGAGATCCTCGACGGCGGCAACCCGGAGTATGTAAGCACAGACTTTATCAGTACAAAGTTCAAAGACAATGGCCACGAATTCGGTTCTGAGTTCGGTGATAAAGTGTTCATGGCTCGTGATGAGCAGATATTCCAGTTTGGACAGCCGGACGCGTCCGCGCTGCTGCGGCATAGGGCAAGGAGACGGTACAACCAGGAGATGGGGTTGCAGCCGCCGGCGGCTACTTCGCAGGAGAGCGGGGTAAGTTGGAAGATTGGACTGTTGAAGAATATTGACATTTTTTATTTTTTATTATGTAGCAAACGAGCATGTGAGTAACAGCCAATGCACAACTGTAACCTGTAACCAGTTCCATATAAAACGAGAGTACGAACTGAAATCGGAAGCACTTGCGAAGGACCATCACTTGGTGGGCCAACTGTTGCTGTCGTTTCTAGTTTAAGAAGCTGACTGCCTGGAGGTATCCCTCTTTACCCGGGCTTTTCCAGGGGATGTACCGTCTCCGTTGTAGTCCTCCGCCGTCAGGCCGAGGGGGCTGGTCGGCAATTGCTGACCTGAGTGGTTAAGTAATCATCCTCCAGGTGGTCGGAGAAGACATACCAGAGCAGTTGCGAAGAGACGGTAGGCTTTCGAGGCATCTGAAATCCTCAGGAGTACCATCGCATCTTCGCTTACATTGGACTTCAGTCCTGTTTGAGGTTGTATGTGGATGACCATGGGCTGCAGCGACTACTCAACTTTAAGTGCATTTCTTGATTGTTTGCCACTCCTTTCACATGAAAAATAAACTATGCTACTAGAAACTGAACAGGATGTGAAATAATGGGTGTAACAAAGGGTGTAACAAAAAAGTGGTAACAAAGAGGTGTTACCACTTTCCTCACATGAAAAATGAGCTACATAATTAGAAATTTAACAGGATATGAAATGGATCTGTTTGTTCCGCGCGCCAAGTGAAGATGGCATCTCGTGTGTATAATGCCGTGTCCAAAGCCATAAAGTAATACGTTGAGTGGTGCTCGCCGCCCACTGCCGCCCAGCCCTGCGCCGCCCACGCCCAACGGAATTAGCACCACTAATTATATTCAATCGCGCTCGTAAATACTCGC
>DWON01003017.1:5000-19014 GCA_018251015.1 Phocides pigmalion okeechobee
ATAATTTTATACAAGAAACAAAGATAAATTCGCTGTTCCTAAATATAGATTATGTAAGGTAGCCAAATCTTTCATGGGAAACTTTATTAAACTATATATATGAAAATATAATGTATGTTAGGAAGCTCAATAATAGATTCATCAAAAAGTGTAATAATCATTTTAATACAAGAAAAATGGATAAATTGGCTGCCCCTAAATATAGATTATGTAAAGTAGCCAAATCATTCATGGGAAACTGTGTTCGCTACTACGATAAGATACCAGAACATATCACAAATATACCAGAAAAAAAGTTTTGGTTATTAAACAAAGGCGTATTACAAAACTAACGATTATTTAAATGATAAACCCATGGCCTGAAACGACTCCAGCTCCACTTTCTCCATTGATTTAAGTTATTATTTGTAAATGATATTTTCAAATATGGAAAAGATGTCCGTTTTGGAGTTTCTTTCGCCGCGTCTCCAAATCGAAACACCTTACAGTCGACGGTAGTTTATTGACGTTCAAAAATAGTTTATTCTGTAAACAATTTACTTCGAATAAAAATATTTTGAAATGATTTGATTTGACATACTTAAATCTGTATCCTAATGGCTAAGATTCCAAGCTCTCACTAAAGGTTCCGGATTGGGATTCCAGATTTTTCGAAGTGCATATTAGGACTTATTAGGGCGTACTTAAGTCTGTATCCTGATGGCTAAGATTTCTGTCTCTCACGAAAGATTCCGGCTTCGAATTCATGATTTTTCTCGAGAGTGTTTTGACTTATTACAACTTTTTTCATTCATAATCAAAGGAAAGATTCCAGGCTCCCGGAATATCCCCAGTTCGAAGCACTAAGATGATGATAATAAGAGAGATGTTGCAACCTCATTTCTGCAACGGACACACAAGTTACTTTATGGCGGATGAACTAGCTAGATACAACTAGCTGAGTCCCGCGGCATCGTCCGCATTTAATACTTCGAGCCATCGCGTTACACCTCCCGCCCGCATATACATTTAAAACGGTCATATTGCAGTAGTTTCATGTATTTTATCATGTACCGGGTACTCATGATTAACGATTTTTTATTTTTTATTGTTGATATTCCAAATTAGTTGCATGGCTCGTGGTCGTGGTTACACTGATTTAGCGGGGAAAACCGTTGATAGATACTAATGATAGATAAATCTATCTACCCTACGTCTAGTTCTCTTTTCTTTAGGGTTCTATATCACGACACAACACTAACTGTATCTTTACGCATCTTTAATATACATAATATTAGTTTAAAAATTATATTTTTTGCACAAAAATATCTTCACGGAGGATTATGAGCGGTGTTGACGGTACCTCCCCCATCGAACTAGTTCTACAACCTGTCAAACTAAGCAAGTATCGGTGAGTGACCATTTGCGTCGTGGGTACGTTGACCATCGTCGGACACCAAATTCAGCTCACAATGGCACATTTGAGAGATAATTCCACCGTCTGTACACTCGATGCTCGCTGAATTGATAAGCGTTTTCATCAATATTTTATTCGTAATTAATACATTTTGTAATCGAATGTCGTATGATCGTCTGAAGTTGATTGATTAAAAGTATATCAGTCTGATTTCTATGTAACGGGGAATCACGATTATCGCTTTTGCGATTGTCGATATTTCGTACCAGTTGCATGGATCGTGGTCGCGGCTTTGTTTTGCCGTGTGTTTGCAGCCGTGTAGACTGCGTTAATCCAACAGAAAGTTTTCTTTAGTTTTTTTCATAATAGATATTAAAAAATAGGTACATATCCTTTTATTTATTTATTTAGGGTCCCTACCCTAAGGCCTAGACCCTCCTAGCAATATTAGAATCGCACATTATAATTCATCTTGACATTTTCACATGACAGTTTATTAAACTATGTTGTGTACTAGCTGTGCCCGCGACTTTGCCCGCTTTTTTTTTAACTCGAAACGTCATCATTCGTTCGCTGTTTTTGTTTCAATTCAAATCAGCATGAACTGTCACTTCAATATATGAAATTCATTGAAATTACAGTAGCGCCATCTGTCTAAAATTGGTCGTACCAACTCAGAAACATTCGTGGGCTCATGCAAAAAATTTGCTAAAGATCATCACATGATCAAATGCATTGTTTACGATTCTATAAAGGACATACAGACAAACATTCATTTTTACATATTAAGATTCAAGTATGTTTCTATCATGTCATAATAAAACAAAATATTAATATAGTAGTTACACGCTATGTTATTTTAAACTAAATACGATCGAGAAATTTACACATTTTACTATGAAACGGGTACTCACGATCAACAATTTAGCTATGATCACGAGTGGCACGACTCGAAATATCGAAAGAATCGTTATTTATGAGTACCCGTTATAAAGTAAAAACAAAAAAAGTTTAACGCTATTTCTATCTTTCTCAGCGTCATTGCCAGGATTTCGAACCCGGAACCTATCATATGAGAGACTGATATCTTAACTACCAAGAAACCATTGCTATATATCTTGTTAGATTATACTTGAGCAGACCGCAAGTGTATGACGCGGAAGCGGCTCGCACGTGCGTCACGCGAACTTTTGCTGCGTCGAGCTTTTTCGAGCTTTTGTCGTGTCGCAACCGCTTGGTACCCATTGTGAAAGGTTCTTGCGTGTAATTTGCAATACTATTCAACGAAATATTATTGCCTACAACATCTGTGTTTTGTAATAACGAAAAAAGATACTTTAAAAATCCCGTTTATCTCCTTTAGGGATGCTAATTTCTTTTAAAAATGTATTTTTATTTGTATCTAAATATTCATAGATACAGTACTCAATAATCATTGTGAACTAACTATATCTAACTAGTTAGTATACTAACGATATAGTTATATCTAAAAAAGTGTCCCCTTTTCCAATTGTCCAAATAAATATTTTTTTCCAAATTGGTTACAAATAGAAATAGAAAAAAAGGCATCATCGTAACAATCACCATTAGTAAATAACGGACTTACGCGATGAAAAATATAAAAAAAAGTTTGTTACTGCATAACTCTTGTAACAACTCATTCGAAAAATTCTTATCATTGAATAACTCATTTGAAAAATTCTTGTCACTGAACAACTCATTTGAAAAATTCTTGTCATTGTATAACTCATTTGAAAAATCTCTCAATCATAACTCAAAATCCCTAAAACAGTACTTGGTGACTTTTACCTGTCAACCGACACGTTTGTTTATGTCCGAACAGAACAATGGAAGAACCATTTCCTCGATCGCCGCTGTTCTCTATTTGTCGGCGAGCAAGTTAATAGATATCGCCAAATGTAAAACCCGATAACCGTTTAATTGTAATACTCGCGTTGCGTGTGAGCTTATGGTTACATTACAGCGGGAAAGCGATGTTTCTCGTGCTACTGTATGCGCGGATATGGGATTTCGGTAAGCAAGTGTAATGTCTTGGAGGAGAAGTAATGCTTTTGGGGAAAATGAGTGGTATGCCTGTTGGTAGGAGTGGGCATAATAGTGTGAGCTACCCATACATACGTAAATGTATGTATGTACGTATGTATGTATGTGTGAATGATTGTATGAACATGTAGGTGAACGGTGTGGAAGCGTGTAAGTGTGAAGTGTGTAGGGGAGTAGCCCAAAATACTGTTTGGATAGTGGGAAATGTATGTCTGGTATAAAAAAAAATTATTACATCCGTAATAAAAATTGATAAAACCATTATTGTTGGAAAGACTTTTTTTTATTGGCATATTTGATTTGCTTATGACGATTATTTAAATTTCAAAATGGTCTGACTCATTTGGTTTAGAGTTTGACCGGATGGTTGAAGAGATTTGTGCCCATTATTCTCTCGCTCGTTTAGGGTAGCAAATGATTGTATCAATGTACGCGAAGTTTGATTTATCTTAGTGCCCCAATTCACCCAGTATGCTATCAGCATTTCCGACAGTGCATTCTCGAAAAAATAACATCGTAGTTTTGGTTTATCACATAATAACTTTTAGCGGAAACAGAAAAGCTGACACCGACAGCAAAACAAATAGTACGAGTGATTATCGATTCTCCTGCGACAAACTGAGATTCTCTATATTCGTTAGATCCGCTTATAAGCTGCCGTGTGGCCTTCCTATTCCGCCCCGCTTCCACCTTTCACAATAACCTCGCCCTCACAGCGGCTAATTGCGAAATGGCCTATAGCCTAATGCGTTTCCCTTAGTTTTGGTGCGCTGAGGAAATCTACAATTGGACTACACTTACCGTTTAGAAATAGGCTTCTAAACTAATCGGCCGGTACTAACTAGTTATGCCTACATCGTAATTGAGGTTTATGTGATTCAACTACTACAATACTTGTGTTCATACATATGGTACGGTGTGTATGAGAATGTATGAAGTTCTCTTTAACATTTGACAATATATGCATTCATACATACAGCGTGTATGTGTGTGAATGTATGATTTTTGTTTAATATTTCTATGTTTTCTTTTTGTTCTACCAATTCCTTTGTTCTTTCTCTACGAAGGTTTACCGGGAAATTTGATTTGATTTAAAGCCTTTCTACTTTTGCTTTCTTTGTTTTGTTGTTTGTTTGTACTTTTATACTGGTGTATCAATGTGTTTGTTTTTAAATGTATTATACTAGCGGTTTTCGCTACTTCTTGTGCGTAATATTTTGGTTTACGATAATTCATGTTGTTTTGAAATAAAACTTCATGTACAGTCTACATGTTAGTCTGTCATACATTCCACGGTTAAATGAAATTGTGTTACATTTGTACTCTTGTATCCCTTTTTCTTTCCTTTTATCCATCTCCTCACTCTCCAACTCTCTCTAATATCCTACTTCCCCACCTCTGTCATTCTTGTTTTATCTTATCACTTCTCCCTTTCTTCTCTGACTGTCTATCCCTTTTTTATTACTTTTTTTCCATCCCTCTTTCTATCTTTCGGTGTGTGGCTATAAAATTCCCAACCGAAATTATTTAAGCATTCAATTATTCATATAAATACATTCTAAGATTTAAAAAAAAAATCGATCCACAAATAAAAAAACTCGATAGATCTTTATACTAATCGTCCAATCTTTCATGTTTCAGTACGGCAGCGATGAGTTCGGGCACGACTCGCCCAGTCGGTACGCGTCGCCGAAGGGCGCCGGCGCGGGCGCGGCGTACCAAGAGCCCTACTACGGTGGCGAGTGGCCGGCGGGCTACTACCAGCCGCCGCCGCCCTACCACCACGACCCCTATGCTACGTCGCCAGGTGAGAACATCTTTGGGAATATCCAGTTTGACTCTAGATCGGCAAAAGAGCCATTGAAAGCTAGTCAACAAAATTCTCATGTTAAGTCGCCAAGTAAGATCATCCGCTGGGTATATCCAGTCGTTTACCCAAAAACAGAAAACATAACAAAACAAATATAACAATGGTAACCAAAAGGCGGTCTTATCACAACAGCAGCGATTTCTTCCAGACAACCTTTGGGTAGCAGACATAAAGTTAAGATGACTGTTAGTTGGATTAATGAATCTTAACTAGAAATTATCTAGACTGGCCTTCCCTGGACTAGACATTAACCGAAGTATCATCATGTTTTCAGGCATAGCGGGGGCGCCGACGGGGGAGGCGGGCGGCGCAGGAGGGGCGGAGCTCCCCTTACCCCCGATGTCCTCTTTCCGCGCGGCAGCGCCCGTGCACTCCCCCACCGACCCAATGATTGTCGCCAAACCGCCTATGCAGCCCGTGAGTATTTTATATATTTGTACTCACACACACTTACACTCATACACACAAAAATATTTTATGTGAGGAGTACTTAATCCGTTTGATGGTAAGTGGTCGCTGCAGCCCATAGATATACAATCTCATAGGACTAAGACTAAAGTCCCATCTGACCAGTTAATAATCCTAAGGATTAAGTTGGTCATCTCATTTTAGATTTCACATACCTTCGAGAACTTTATAAAAATCTCAGATATGTATATCCTTATTATATTCTCCATCACCGTGAAACAAGTGACATATTATTTGTAATACGTTCGCAACTTCTAAAAATCAAATGTACGTGCCAAGGATTCCAACTCCAGATAACACCAAACACCGGAATCACACATTTTTTGCTGTCTGTACTAGTCTAAAATGTATCCCCAACCTCCCCCCAGATGTACGCAGGGGCAGCGAGCACGCCGGGCGCAGGGGGCGAGGCGGGCAGCCTGTCCTCCTACGGCTCGTCCCCCTCCACCCCGGTGCACTCGCCGCCGCCCCTCCACGCGCGGCTCTACCCCCCCCTCAAGCACTCACCGCACCATCCCCACCATCCCCATCAACACAACGGACAGGTAACGTACCAAAATTAACTACTTACCATCTTATAATTAAGAAAAAAAAAATAGCTGACTGCAAAAAAATATTGAGTACTCATTCATGTTTTTTTTTAATATGAATAATTAAAAATATTTTTTAAATAGACTTTTCATAAAATAAATAAATAATACACGCACACATCGAATTGTAATCACATTGAATTG
Source organism: Phocides pigmalion okeechobee (assembly GCA_018251015.1). Taxonomy (NCBI): domain Eukaryota; kingdom Metazoa; phylum Arthropoda; class Insecta; order Lepidoptera; family Hesperiidae; genus Phocides; species Phocides pigmalion. Next base: position 11,533 of record DWON01003017.1, read on the forward strand.
TAAGGTGCTTAGAAGAAGCGCAGAGGAAACTCCAATTCACATCACATTGTTTCTCTATTTCTCGAATATTAGTGTAGTGTATTTTCGAAATAAATAAATAAATAGATATGTGACGTCACGTGATTGTTGTGAGCAGCAAAGCTGGGTAACGACGGGCGTGTCGTCGCCGCCGAGCGCGTCGACGCCGCACGCGCCGCTCCCCGCCGCCGTCATACCGAACGGGCATCAGCACGTCGGCGTGTTCCCGCCCGCCGTCATGGTGAGTGGGGATTGGGGGATGCGTCGGGGAGAGGAGTAGGCTTAGTGCTGGTTGGAGAGGGGAACAAGGAATATAGGGAGGTGCGAGGGGAGCCCTTCTCTTATCTGGATGTGATGATATAGATTAGTGATAAGGTTAGGGAATATAAATAAGATACGTAAAATTTGCGGGGAATGAGAGTTAATTAAAAGGGTTTGAGATTTTAAAGAGGCAAGGCTTGTTATTGGAGGGAATAATATGGGGTCAATACTAAACGATTGGAAGGATATATGAGAGACAGTTTACCTGACTGCTGTCAATCAGTACGTTGGGGTGTCCCCGCTAGCAGTGGTGGTGAGTCAGGGGTTAATAAGGGGAACTTGGGGGAAGGTGAGACAGATTTATGCCAATTAGAAAAAAATAAAATGGACCAGTTGTTCTACAGGAGTTGGAGTGATTTGTGACTTTAAGAAAAGGGGATTATAGTGAGAATATCATGAATATTAATAATTAATGATTTCCTATACCTTACTTATTAAAATAGGTATTGAGCAAAGGGGTTTAATGCTAGTTAGAGAGAATTAAAATAAACGAGTTCTGTTACAGGAGTTAGTGTGAATTGTGAGTTTAAGGAGAGGAGATTATACTGAAAATGTCATGATTCGTAGTAAATGATTTAATTACATAAGAAAACTACTATACTTTGGTTATTGCAGTGGGTATTGAGCGAAGGGGGAAAAAGGGGAAAAGTGACGTCAGATATCAATATAGTTCAGTAAAAATTAATACAATAACAAATTTTAGTTTATTGCATGTTAGTAATTTTGATTTACTTTTATTAAAATTAGTATGATTACATTACATTAGTATGAAGACTATAAAGTTTCCTCCCTCCGACCGGCACTGAGCTGTTGTAAATATTCCAGTGGTGTTTAATTTTTAATTCCCCGTTCGTTCTGGCATGCATACGTGCATGGACGTTTATAACGAATTTGTTTTAAACTTTCGTTTGAAGTGCTTTTTATAATCCAATTGTATAATAATAATAAAGCACAACGACAATATTGATTGGACAATAATTTGCCATCTGTATAATTTGTATAATTTCGTGTTTTTTGTAAATATAAGGCCAGGTACGCTTTACGTCTATGAAAATACTTAATTATACATACAGTAACTGAAATAGAATACATATTAGTATTAAAATTATACAATATACCTTGATAATATTTTGTCATCTGTATAATTTGTATAATTTCGTAGTTTTTTAAATAACACAATAAAAATAAATCTAAACTATATTAAATTATAAAAACCTAAATTTAAAATATAATTATGGTAACAAAAAACTTAAAAATAGAATACTGCATCCAGATTTCTGTTTGGGATGAGTTCCCAGAAAACTGGCAACATTACCTCATTGAAACAGATACGATTTTTGTCTACAAGAATACAAAATCATTCAAATTATAGCTAAGATAGATTTCACATCAGTATTAAAATTACACAATACATCCTGATTATAATTTGTCATCTGTACAGTTTGTATAAGACTTCATTAGTATCTCAACGAGACGGTAACGAGTATTATTCGATATTAAAATTATACTATAGTTACTATACAGTAATTATTTTATTGAAATTCAACTGTTAATTGGATTATAAAAGCACTTTGTTTCTTTTGAATAAATTATACAGTTAACGAATGTATTAAGATTCATATTTATTGTGATTTATCGTTATCAGGTTCAATACTAATTGTTTATTTACCTTGACTGTATAATTTATATTGATTGTTGTTTATTGACTCATGCATTATGTATTTGGCGTTACATAGTCTATGAAGATTAATGACATAATATATAAGAGAAATATAATATATATTAAAAACGGATACTTTAATAAAATACTATGTAAACGAAAGGCTGAAAATCTTTATATAAGCCTATACCTTTAAATATATTGAAAGAAAGAAATCATTAAATCTTGACATACCATTGCAATTAATAAATTAACAAAGGAAAAAAACGAAAACTTAAAAGGATTTAAAGATATAAAAAATATGTAACACATAATGTCTGCTAAATGACTCGATGACTTTAGAGTGCTAAGAATTATCGATGTCTTTAGTACGTGGTAATTTATGGCCAACAATTGTGTCCATTGTATTTGTAATCTTTTAAATATATTTAATGTATTTAATTAGATTTCATTGCACCGTAGCCTTAAAATTAATGAGCGAATTAAATCGATTTAATTTGAAATCAAAATGCCGAATACATAATGTAGAATTTATGACAAGATCTCAGCTTAATTTTTTGTTCCGTTCCCTTTAATTTATATTTAATTTTGATCTTACGAAATAATAAGTCGAAAATGTGGAATGAAGTTTGTTATTTCAGTATAAAAGATAATATTCGATATGAATATTATTTTATTTTTATTTCATGTTATACAATTATATGTTAAAGGTGGGAGAACTATAGTTCAACCGGGGTGGTATCACCGCCGCCCTCATAATCCGCTGTAAAGCATTATTTGTGTTTCCGTTGGAGGGGTGCGGTTGCGCATCTATTTTCGAGCTCAAATAGAATTTCAGTCTTATTTGTGATTGCACATGGATGTCCATGGGCTGTGACTACTTACCATCAGGTGGTTTGCATGCTCGTTTGCTACTCTTCACACATAAAAAAAAACAAAACTTTGCTCCACATTTTGTCAACTGTATATTTTTGTGTTTTTGTTGTTTTTTCTTTGTGTTATGTCTAATACGCGTCCAGTGTGGAGCTAGTGGTCTGACATTAATATTTTTACACATTTTTCTTTTGTATAATACGAGTGTAGATAGCGTATTTTGTATGTAAATAGTTAACGAGTGATTTTTTTCAAAGTTTTTCTTTTTAACCATACCTAATTTCGTGTGCTTTCGATTCTTTTGTTGACCTTATAGGATTACTATAGACGCTCGTTTTTGTATTGGCATTTAGAATTAGCTACTTTACGTTTTTTTAGTTGAAATATTCTTATAGTCCCTTGATTTAGATTGTATCGTCGGTTAAAAGGTAAAGTTCATCAAATATTCTAGATAATTTGATAATAATGTGATAATGACGTAAAAAAATCCGTTCCGTACGTTTTTCCGTTGTTAATAAATCCATAAAATATTATTATTAACTGTGAACCAATAAACAGGTGATAAAGTCTTAATTATCGTGGTTGCCATTTAATGAGCCGTGAAATATCCTGAAACAGAGCGGGGGAAGAAGTGGGGGAAAGTAGGGGAATGTATGACTTCATAAATATCATGCAAACAATAAATTAAATTAAATAAAGTAATTTATAAATCTACGTAAAATCAAAAATCAAAATCAAAGATCAAAGAAAGTAGATTCTTTACAGAATTATTATTAAAAAACTATTCAATAAATTTTCACATCGCTATATGCACTAGATTTTTTCAAAAAAGTTAACTTCCAAAAAGCATAGCGGTGTCGTATACTTCAAAATTTGTATGTAACGAATAGCTTTGGTGTAAAATGATCGTGACACACAAACAAACAGAAAACGTTTAAACTGACATTATAAGCGTTCTTTTTATACATACATTACACTGTAACTACAAAACTTACATTGTAACTTTGACATATATTCAAATTCAAATTCAAATATTTTATTTCATTGTAAGATATTTACATACACTTAATGAACGTCAAGGGTACAATGTAATCAGTACATCGGCTTTGAGCGCCTGTTGGCTGACGATGACGGGGAGAAAAAAGCCGGCGGAAAAAAACTGTCGGCACTCTTTTTAAATCAATCCTTGATGATTAAACATTACACAGTATAACTTTAGAAAGATATTAAGTGTATACATCGGTATTATTAAGGCATTCACATAGACACGCTGCGGTGAATTAAAAAATAGATTTGAAATATCGGTTACGGAAACAGATACCACATTTCGATGTTACAGTATTGTTGAATTAGGACTATGATGATAATTAACATCAATCTATTTTCTAATGTAATTATTGATAACAAATCTCAGTAAAAATTATCAATCCAAGTTTCAAATTAACTTAATCTTAAACATAATACCGTTTTTATTTAATCTTGAAAATTAGAATCTTTCGTCTCGAATTTCAAATTAATTTAATGCTAGTTAAAAATAATGAATAAATAAAATAATATTATTAATTTATTGAAAAATCGTTGTCTTTTCGATAGTAGACATGTACAACGAATAAATTATCTTAATTATATTTAGATTTATTAAATGCTCAAGTTTGATAAAAAGAAAAAATCTCACCATAATAGTTTATAATTAAAACTGGTATTTGGTATTGAACATCTAAAAATAATAAAGAAAAAAATTCTAAATTTAATTTAAATTAATTCAATATTTAAAAATGATAAAAAGATAAAAGTCTTAATAAGATTATCATCTAATCACTATGGCTATCCGCTATTGTATGCCCAAAATTGTTCAATTTAATCACATTTAGGGTTACTTTAATGCTCAATTATGATAAAAATAAAAATCATATAATCACATAATTAAAACTATTCCTCCATATTGTCTGTTTAAAATGAATAAAGTATGCTTATCTTTTTTAAATTAATAAATTTCTCAAGTATGATAAAAAGAAAATATATATGTATATTAATGCGTCATTAGACCTGTGGGTATTAAATTGTATGTATGGGTATTGTATCTATGGGTCCCGTAAGACCCCTGGCTCCAACTGGCGGTAACACGATGGTCCGCGTAGGGGGCGCCCGCGGAACAGAGGCAGCTAGACGAGGCAATGGTGTTTCTGCGTGAACACAGCGACGTCGGCGTAAGTATCCATCTACTGTGTTCTGGTTACAGGGGTGTGTTTAGGTGGATTTATCTTTGGATGAACTTGTCCATATTGCTCACTTAACACTTATTGATCACTTAACATAAAGTGGTCGACACACTTGTTGCAATAACACTTTCCCTGCGGCGGACAACACTGCTGTGTATTATTTGGTGTAACGGTGGCGTATGCGGCTGGTACACACCTGTCGTGTACGTACAAATCTGTGTGGATTACGGGCGAACACAAGTGCTGTGTTTACGTCGGCGCTACAGGACTACGGGCGGAAACAACGTCTGTGTATTCGCGAATGTTACACTGATGTTAACAAATAGAACATTCGTGTAAATTGTCAGCGCATGTCCAGTCTAAGGAAAGTAGCTCCAGTTTAGTTTTTGTGTACAATTAAGGTAAGAGAGTGTAAGGTAATTAAGGTGAGAGAGAGAGATATATACGAAGATTTTGGCAGTGTTTAGACGCCATCTTGATTTTTTTTAAGTCAACGGTGTACAATGAAACCTATATATATGAACAGAGGACATACAGACAGACAAAAATGTTACATAATATAATGTGTTTAAACGTCACTAAAAGAGATAAAGAAGATAAATCAGTTATATGATTACCTCATAACAAATATTACATTTTAACGAGGATTGAATTTGTATACTGAATTGATTTGCTTAATTTCTCGCCCAGCTTACAAAAAAAAATTAACTTGAAAAAACAGACAAACAGACGCGACGGAGGACTTTGTTTTATATTTAGAGAAGAATTATAAGATTTAGAGAAGAATTTATAATATTTAGAGAAGAGATTAATTTAATACAGTTATTAGTATAATTAGTAGTATATTTATTAGTAATATAACTCGTTTGACGTTATACAAAATCAAAACTCATTTATACAAAGTTGTTACTTGTAAAACAATTTTTTTATTTTTTATTTTATGGACGCAATATTTTAAGAGCTGAAGAAAGTTTATATTAATTAATAAGTGAAATTTTAGAACACTATATTATATTTTAGGTTGTCTGTATATCTTTCTATCTACATATACGTTTCTTAGTGCGTCGTCGATTTGAAAAAAAATACAAAATTGCGGCTCATAAACGTCAAACTTCAAACTTCAAATAATGTATTTTTAGAATTAATTTGATTGCTATTTTTAGCTAAATAAATCTGGCTTCCTCCCTAACAGATCTCAAGGCATGTAATACATGATTTTGTATATCTTTTTGTATTTTAGCGTGTGGCATGGTATTCTTGTGCGCTTGTAAATTCTTTATTTGCGTATACGTCATGTATTTTTAAAATAGGATACATATACAATCCTTTGACGGATTTATACATAATTAATAAATTTATTCATGATTTCGTTAATATATTTTTCCTTTCATCGAATACATATAAATTGTATTAACACTTTCCTTGCCGCGTACAACACTGCTGTGTATTGCGCGGTGCACCGCGCACACGTACACACCTATCGTGTATGTACAAATGTGTATGGATTACAAACGGACATAAGTGTTGTGTTTTCGTCGGCGTTACAAGATTGCGGGCGGCAACAACTTCTGTGTATTCGTAGATTATACACGGATGGTAAACACAATATTTCAGTGTATAGTAAGATGCGCCGATCTTCAGTCTAGAGAAAAGAGCTCCAGTTTAGTGCCGCTTCCCGCAACGCTGACCCGATGTAGTATGATGATATGAGCGTCGCAATCGCAATCAGTGTTAAATTTTATAAATAACTACATGAAGATGTTACTTGAATGCACCAGGGCGCCAGAATGGAAGAGCGGCTGGACGACGCTATCAACGTTCTACGCAACCACGCGGAGGCGTCCGAGCTGTACCCACAGGACGTGCACCACCCACACCAGCCGCCGCCAGGTGAGTGTGGCCAGCGTGGCCCATTCTGGCCCAGCATTGGCCAGTGTTCAAATTCAAATATTTTGTTTCATTGTTAGGTACATACGCTTTATGAGCGTCAAGTGTACAATGTAAAATTAGTACATCGGCTTTGAGCGCCTGTTGGCTAACGTTGACCGGGAGAAACAAGCCGGGGAAAAAACTCTCGGCACTCTTTTTAAATCAGTCCTTGATAAATAAACATTACATAGTATAACTTTAAAAAGATGGTGAGCACTCGAGATAGCTAATCGTGTGTCAGAACGGATATTAGACGGATGGGTCGTTAATTTCTAGAATTTATAAAGGTGAAAGAACTTTAGTTCGACCGGGAGGTACCACCGCCGTCCTCATAATCCGCTGTAAAGCATTACTTGTGTTTCGGTGGGAGAGGTGCGGTTGCCGGCTACACTTTGTATCTACGTTCGAGCTCAGATAGGATTTCGGTCGTGTTTGTGATTGTTCGTGGATTTCTGTTCTAAC
>DWON01003018.1:0-19012 GCA_018251015.1 Phocides pigmalion okeechobee
AGACCTAAAATTAATTCCATCATTGGCTCTATTCTCATTAGTGTTGGTGTAGCATTAGCTATGTATGGAGGAGCTAAGGTGGTTGAGATAAAGGGCCACTTTGTGTACTGGTGCTTAGGAGTTATGATTCTCTTGTCCACCTTATTTACTGGAGCCTTTACTGGACTTCAGCAGGAAACTCTCTATACCAAGTATGGGAAGCATCCTGAGGAGGTAAAATAATATAATTGTTTATAACAACTGCTAATCAGTGGTGTTTATTGTACTAGCGATAAGATATTTGTTACTAATACAATAAAACACCAGATCTTGTCATAAATCTATCATAGATTAAACTAAAACTGGTTAAGATAAAAGTTAAGCTAATGCTTTTTAACATGTTGAATGCCATGTCGGACAATGTTGAGATGTTGTCGGACAACATTGTCTGACATGGCGTTCAACGTGTTAAGTTACTTTTAAATGACTTAATTGGAGCAAGTTGAGCTGAAGCTATCTCAGACCTTGTTTTTATCATTAAAAGTAATCCCTGCTTTATTATACAAGCTATTTACACGGTACTTGTTTTATAGTAAACTTACATTTTTGTAGACAAATGTGTTTTGTACTTTCTTTCACTGCCTCTTCTCTAAACGTTATACATTATGAAGTTTTGGTACTTTATTTATGTTAAAAAGGGTTGGGTGAAAAATCTATCTTGATTAAAAATGTTTTGGTTTTGAATCTCTATCTCTAAATATTATAAATCAAAGTTCCCCGTTGCATCTGTTTGTCTGTCTGTTCGCGATAAACTCAAAAAGTACTGGACAGATTTTATCAAAGTTTTACCCCAAAGTTCTCAAAAGTTGCATGTATGAAAGAAAAAAATGTAAATAAACATAAAATCTATTAACCCAGCTAAGCTGGGCCTGGTCGCTAGTATATTTATATAGCATACTTACACTGCTGGTATGATATAAAATAAAGTGACTATAACTGTTTATTTCAGATGTTGTTCTACACGCATGCACTTCCACTGCCACTTTTCGTTGGGGTTTATCCACAACTAAAGAGTACTGCTGTGATTCTTTCCTGGGAAATCTGGACTATTATAAGCATGAACATAATTTCACAGTTCTACTGTGCATATTCTGTGCACAAACTAGCCACAAAGGAGCCATCTGTTACAGTGACTTTTATATTGACTATACGAAAGTTTGTTTCCTTATTGATATCTTCCATAGTTTTTAAGAACAATTTGACGTTACTACACTTTGTTGGAACAGTATTCGTAGTTGTCGGTACGTACTACTATTTTGATTTTTTCATTCATAGAAAACAGAGGCCTGTAAGTCTAAAGGACAAATAGGTTGTATAAAAATGCTATTAGTGCATATTGAAGATAAAAGGAAAATTTTGAATTTATAAAAGATAAAAAATCTTACTACATATTGATGTATGTCAATGTTATTAGGCAAAGCGACACTATTTGTCAGCTTAAATCTAATTTAATTTTCACAACAATTCCACATTTATAATCATGATTGTAAAAACCATTCACTGGCTAAGTCTCAAGTGTATAATGCACTTAAAACTATACTATAAGAATAACTGTACATTAATTCCTCAATGTGTTGTGAACTTGTAAGTAACATTATATTTAACACAGATTGCGGCGCGCATATTAGATCGAGTCAGGATTGCGGAAGGCATCCCTTGAGCTCTTTTCTCTAGACTCAAGATATGCCGACAATTCACACAACTATTGTATTTTTAAGCATCCGTAAAACATTTACGAATACACAGACGTTGTTTTCTCTCGATCTTATAGCTCCGACGTAAACACAGCACTTTTGTTCGCCCGTAATCCATACAAATTTGTCGGTACAACATAGGTGTAAGAGCCGCAAGCGCGTTGCGCCCGGAATTACACAGTAATGTTGTAGCCGCAGTTGAGAAGTTACTTTTATTTTTAAATAATTTATCATTACTTCGAACAGAAAGAATTTGCAGCAATTATAGTTGTTATCTTTATATATAGGTTATTATTAAAAAATATATTTATACTAATGTTAAATAATTAATTATATTACATGAAGTTATATTCTATAAGTATACTACATATTTTAATACTTGTTACTAGATAATGTAAACTTGGAGGGAAAATATCAAATTATTTTTTATAGAGGCACATGAATGTAAAGATATCTATATATATAAATACAGTAGAAGGTTACCAGTTACATTTTTGATATGGATAGACTGAATGTTCTCAAAATATTTTTATAAATAAACAATTGTTAATAATTTAGGTGTTAAGAATGTGTTGTATTACATTTTGTAATGTAAAAACAGAACTGGTAAATATATACTTTATTCAAATTTCAAATATGTTTTGGATACCTTACCAATGAAATCTATTTTAATATAGAATATTGTAGTCCTCATTCAGCAAATGTTATTTATTTACACAATATATTAATTATATTACATATGAAAATGAAACAACAATTAAAATTCAATAAAATCTATTAAGTCCTCTTAAAAATAGTCTACAATAAGTAGGTACACAATGTAAATAAGCTTTGAAAAATTTTAATTGTAACTATATGAAATTGTACTGCCAACCAACATTTAGCTTGTACATGGTACATGTAACATGTTCAGGTACTGCGCAGGTTCTGTCCAGTGCCTTGAATGAACAAGCTTCACCAGTTGCAATTCAGACTTGTAAGTGACAATATAATTCCTTTCCTGATTTATGATTTAGTTTCGAGAGGTGTGGTGCACTTACAAGTGACACAAGAATCTTAATCCTTTGGAATATCTGGGTATCTACAAATAACCACGGAAAGTACCAAAGTCTATGATGTTGGTCGTGGATATCCATTGACTGCATCAATCACTAAATATTGACATGCCTGCAACCCTTTTGATAAATTATCCTATAACATTTGGATCCACATGCTTTAAATGCTCCAGTTACTTGCACAATGTACAAGAACAATTATCTTTGCTCCATCAGTCCATACAATGACACCGACTGTGAGGGGTAAGGTGTTGGCACAGAATAAACAGTTTCATTCATTGTATGGTAGTAAGCTGCATCAACACCAACATTTAAGCCATCAGTAGGTGACGGTATGGAGCTAGAAGTTAAAGCAACAAATTCATACAATATTGAAGCATAAATTAAAATCATAAATGCATCCTAGTCTTAATGTGACATCATCGAAATTCAACGCTATAACAGAACTTATTGAAAGAAGTGAAAACAAAACTTGAACTTCTGTACTTCTATTCATTATCCCTACATTATATCACAACTATTGGTTCTAGGATGCATATATGATTTAAATCTACATAATCTAGTATAAGCTATTGTTTTTTCTAGGGTTTTGAAAAGAGAAAGAAAATATTCACAACACAAACACACGTTTCACTTAATAACAATAATCACTATATTACAATTCACGTTAGTCCATGTAACAACTCATCTTCATTGGTAAAATGCTGCCAGATTAGTACCTGAAAAGAAAAAAATGCTGCTATAATACCTACTTGATGTCTACTTTAGTATTTGACATTGTTTAAAAACTCTCCCATTTTAAAAGGCTTCATGATTGAATATAGAACAGAAATTCGTTTATGATGATAAAGTTTAGTTGAAACATTATGTAATTTGTCCTAATTTTGGGTGAACATTATTATACAAAATGTTACGGATACCAACCTGTTTTTGCTCTCAGATCGGCTGCGACGTTCGCGGGAGCGTGATCTCCGGACTGATGGTGAGCGGCGACGTACCGACGGTGAGCGACGTGGAGAACCGGAACGCCCGCGAGAGTACGAGCGGCGGCGCGGACTTCGGCTTCGCGATCTGCAGGCAGAGGACGTGTCAGCTCTAGCATGTGGTATAGTGCATACTTGTCGTGTCCCTAATCTTAGTGTCAGTAATAGCAACGAGGATACTTTAACATGAGTGCAAAAAATTTGTTTACTAATTTCGTCTGTTAGTGATTTTATTTTAAGTTAGGTACATGTTATACGATTTTTTGTAGATTTCAAACAATAGTAACAATAAAGTGGACTCTATTCGACGATCTTCCATATGCTACTTATTACCGTTTGGTCCTAATTATTCACATGTTTCAAATCACTTAGATAAAACGCCAACTTATTTCAAAACTAGTGCTAAATATAGGTAACAGAACAGGTAAGGCAGTGATAAGTATAGGATTCAAAAAGTACCGAGACTTGGTGAGCCTGTGGAGATCGTCGAGCGTTGTGAGGCTGCTATGAGGCCGAAGGGGGTTGGAAAACCGAGGCGGTGACAATTTCTATGTTTATCTTCCGGCGGATGGCGACTTACACCGGAAGTTTCGAGAAGGAATGCGGACACGCGTAGAGTCGATCCGTTATGTTGTATTTCTAGCTCGGTGCTTCGGTGACGGCGGGTGTGTGCAGTCGGTGAAGCAGGAGTTGGCAATGGCGTTCAGGATTGTTGTAGGTAAACTATGTGGCTCCCTTCGGTAATGTATTAATTCAGTTTAATATAGGGTTGAGGATTAGGTGATGGCCGTCAGGAGGATAGACATGGGGACGCAGTTGGCGGAGACTTCAGCTGCGCGCAGTAGAAGTTTGGAGAGTCGATCGCAGAAGTTGAGCGGGATGTTGCGAGCGGCGGTCGCGGATGTCATATTGGTAAACAAGCCGTAGTTGAGGTGAAGAGATGTGGTGAGGTCGTTGGTGTGTTGGTGGTTTGTTGATAAAATGGACCTGTAAACGTTCCAACACCCACCACATTTAATTTCTTCTTATCAGTAACTAAATCTACGTCAGTTATACTAAAGCAAATGTATATTGGCAATTATTGTATATATATTAATTCACAAATGATTGTAAATAAGCTTTGTGCTAACAAGTGCTAAATGATATCTGAACACTTCATGCTTCAGATATATTTAATGCTTTATTTGTATAAAATTTACATTTAGATTATTATTAATTGCTTTCAGTTTTATCTGAGAACACAAACAAAATGTGTAAACATCACAATGAGTAAAGACAAACAAACTGAAGTGTAGATATCATATTAATAATGTTTCTACAAAAAAAAAATGTTTTTTATATTACCTGGAATAGCGACGATCCCTACGTGTGCGTCCATTTGACATTTCAACACGTATGCGTGTTCCACAGCATCGTCTGTAATTTCATGGTTTTTCTTCAATTATTACTTGTATTCCAAGTATTTTTATCAACAAGATATAATGATGATATTTTTTGGAAACATTCAACTTAAACATTGCAATTTCAATCAATGTTCATTTTAAAAAGTTTGAGTTTAAATTTAAAAAGAACAAACAACTATACAACTCTAAAGGTAAATGGCAATGGCAACATAAAGAATATCCATATGTTTTACCAGAAATTTAGATGAGCATTCAAATAAATCATGAACATTAACATAATTAATGCTATGATAAGTAATAACTATGATAAGTGTCTACAATTGTATTTGTGATTTATCTAAAACACACAAATTAAAGCGTGGAGAGAGTATATGATCGATTTATTTTTCCATGCATTAGAGAATTCTGCCACTACAAGCCAATATGCAGGTAGTTGTATATGAAAAATAATCTTTTGTAATTTGTTTTAAGTTCAACAAAAACCTTTAATATCACGGATTGCTTATTGGTGACGATAGTGTGACATCTTAAAAACTATTGTATGTATTGTACGGTATAAATTTTGATCATTTTTATTTTTTTCCATACACTATGTTACACTGTGAGAGAATTTCTGAGTCAACTAATATTGCAATAATTCATGTAAAGGGTTTTAAGTTATCAAACAGGCTACGCAAAATAATCATGTTCGAAAAGATAAAAAATTGTTTATCTTAAAATGCCACACTATTGTTGGAAATTGATAAAATGTTCCCCATTCCAAGACAAGTAAGATTTATGAAAATCTCACATTTCAGTCTTAGATTGGAGGTACTGTGCTCTAGCACACTTATGACTCAAGCGTTTCACATTGAGAATGAAACGGATCTAAGGAGCGTGCCATCGGTTGTTTTTAATTTGAGAAGCGTAGTAAACAAGCATGCAAACCACCTGATGTTAAGTAGTTGCAGCCCATAGACATCTATGTGCAACCACAAACATGACCAAAATCCTATCTGAGCTCGAAAGATATGTTGCTACTCCTGAGGACTAAGATGGTCGCCTCACTTCAGTCTTCCCATAAAATTACTGACGAGTTTATAAATTGATAACTTTATCATTAATAGCATAACCAAGATACACAAATAAGATTGAATTATTTGCCTGTTGTATAAAAATTTCAATTATAGGTATTTTGAAGACGGCATGACCGTTATTATTAGCTAACTAATCAATATTAATTTTAAATGGCATATTGCTTTAAGTATATTATAAGATACAACTAGTTCACAAACGCCAAAACAGTTTTAAAAATACAGTTTATATTATAACATTATTATATCTATACATGTGTAGATTTTTGGTATGGAATTGTTCCATGATCAAATTATCATTCCAGATAATGTTATCATAATCTTGCAATCCATATGGCTATCACATCTCAAGTATTATCTAGAACTTTAAACTTGAATCCACAACAAGCTGCGTTATTCGTTTTACATATTTGGCCAAATGTCTGGTGACGTCATCAACAAAATCAATAATGGACATACTTGCATACACCACGCATCAGATCGATGGTGAAGTGGGTCAAAAAGAGAAACCAAGATGGCGGGCTAAAATGCTATATCAGATATAGAAACCGGCGACAAAATATTTTATTTATAAGGAGGATGAATAGTAATTGACAACTTACGTTCCATCTAAACTCCGTACGGAATCTTCAGCATCCCTGGGGTCTTCGAATTCAACAAATGCAAAACCGGGTGGATTTCTCGCCACCCACACATTTCTGATCCCACCATATTTGGAAAAGACTTTCTCAATTTCATACTTTGATGCATTCGTGCCCAAGTTTCCTACGTATACCTTGCAGGAAAGATCCCATTCTCTATAACGTGACATCTAAAAAAAGATAAAAAAACATAAAAAACTCCCTTATCGCCGCCATATTGGTGCTTGGTTTAAAAGTATTTAGTCACATTGAAATAATTGCACTTACCATTAAAAAACAATACTAAAATAAAATAAGAGAGATAACAAACGCTTAACACATTTACTTATTTACGATTCAATTTTCTTACAACCTCCAAAGTCTCTCGTTTACCTCTCACAACAAGCGTCTAGAAAAGAATGGAATTGAATGAATGAATTAACGATCATTGAATTCATTGAGCGACAGATTGACACGTACACTAACAACTCCTTTTCTTTGTTAAAAACAGGAAATGCGTACGAACTATTGTCTATGAGTATAATGTCAATGTTGCCGTTGCCAACTATTTCATTTTATGTTAAAGTATATAATTTTAAGGATAGAATTAACTTACGTTATTGTATAAATATACTTACAATTAATTATAATTGTAGATATCTAAATATAAAATTTATCAAACATTGGACTTTGACAATACATTTTTAAAGAAGATTCCATTCTAGAATTTTAATTTTCATTCAAGGTTACGGTATGGTTGTCAATTTGTCAAATGTCAAATCACAAACAGTGAAATAGTAGTTGTAGAGGCTAGATTGGTTTTTCGCGAAAAAAATAAAAATAGGTATTAAATTAAAATAGAAATGGACGTCGTAGGTCTTCTGAGCAATATTAATGAAAAAGCTGACGTGTTTGCAGTCAAAACTTGGACATCTGAGTGGTCGTATAGTTTTCAAGACAACCAAGTGAGTAACCTACCTATTGATTTTTTGAGCAGCCTTTGTGTTCGGGATGTTTTTGTGGAATTCGATGTAAAGCTAAGAAATTGAATAAAAACCGTCCGAGATTTAAATTAGTACTTCCACCCGGAAGAGTTTCCTTCGTTAGATAATAGGAGTATTATAATTAGATCTCTATATCCTTGAGTTGAATAGTCCGGCGGTGTCGGTATTTGCTCTTCCTGCATTTTTATTATCAGTGTTTCACTAATTAGCGATCTATTAATCTAAACAGACACGATACCTAATATTTATGAAGGCATCAAATATATTTTTTAGTAAAATAAACTGTGTGTAATTTATTTTAAAATACATTTTGTTGAAGGCGAACTGCATGTCGCGTATTATAATATCGTGTTTGGCACATTGTTTTGCTTTTTATTCAGTTTATTTATCAACAGATATTTTTAAAAATAGTTAGAAACATTAAAATATGAACTAAAGTACTTAAGAGAGTACATTAAAATTAGAAAAAATATTTGTCTTATACAGATATAGATTACTATGTTTCTTACAATTTAAATAGGTAAAGTTATTTCAAAAACGTAAGTCATCATACTTGTGAAATGTAAAAAAAATCTAGAAGATTAGTAAAAAATATTTTGAGGCAACTTCCCAGGTGCTCACTAACCATAGAAAATCTTGAATTTAAACAATAAACACTGTTATTAAGATTACTGTAATCCTTATGACACTTTATTAACCTTCTGGACTGGCTATTTAGACACTCAACCATGAATATCTGTAGCTGGTTGAGAATGTCCTGATTGTCCCACTACACTAATCTACTCTCTCAAATTCTCTGCATAATTCACTAGACAATCACCACCACTAATACCTTGGGATGTTGATGATTGTTTATGCAACTCTTTAGGTCAAGATCAAGATAAGAGTCAGCCTTATCTTAATAAATATTAAGTCTTTCAATTCAAATCATTATGTATAAGATTATTTGTTTTCTTAGGTAAAGTTAATGTTATTGTTGGAAGTATAAGTATATAGCCTTTTATTATAATATAGTAATATTATAGTAAATTGCTATATTATTAATTAACATAGTTAATAATTAATAATTTTAACAATTATATATACATAGTTAATAATTAATAACAGTTAATAATTTTATTATTAATTATTATTAAAAATAAAATTATTAACTGATCAAAAGCAATGGAGAAGATGTTGCTGAAGAGTTCCAATTTTTATAGCAGAGCTTACATCAGGCATTCCAACATTGCTTTTAGGGTAGGTAGGACTTAATTTCCATACTACAAGTGTGACTGTGTACTTATGTGTAAAAAGTAGAAAAATTAAATGTTCAATTGAAAATGAGATGCATAGCTGCTACATTTTCGCCTGTCGCTATTAACAAGATCTGGTATCTGAGGTTGCTCAACCGATTCCGTGCGGATGGCACCACACAAAAGAAATTCATGACACAACTGTGGTGCCATCTGCACGGAATCAGTTAATAGGGACAGATGATATATGACGAGAACCAAATTTAATTCTTTTATTGTTTAAAAGCAGTGTGTTAGTGTGGTCATCATATTGGTCTATCTTCAAGATATTTCAGGTACAGATGCCTGTCAATAGGAGAGTTTGATTTAATTTGTCGTAGATTTAGACAGTGCTGCTTGAACACATTTTCACGGATGGAGACATAGACTTAGAAAATTAGTCGTATTATAAGTGGATTATCAATAATATTGATATCATGACAACCAGTTTTAATTGTTGGCCGGTCATGTAAATTTTTAGCACTGGTCTGGTTTTTTGTGTTCATTGTGTGTGTCCATAGAACCCACAGTCTTACAAAGATATAAAACTTTATTTAGTTTGACAGTAGAGGTCTATGTGTGTTTTCTGGTTACCACATCGCATTAGTGGCCTGTATGCTCTTTTGCTACTCTTTAAAATAGCATAGTCTATCTTAGGGTAACTGTTCACTACGACCCATTGCCATCCATCCATCAGCCTTTTCGTGTCCACTGCTGGACATAGGCCTCCCATGTACATCTCTGAAAAACCCGATGCAGAATAACTGTGCCATCTGAATCACAGATACATTTTTACTCTAGAGACCTAGAATTGTCGCCTCATATATCGTACATTTAGAAAGACCCTAAAAAGGGACGTAGCTAAAAAAAAAATTTTTTTTGGGGAATGTGATATGATTTATATTGAAAATAAACTGTGTGAAAGAACCAGAATTTTTCAGATATAGGAATAATCGTGTTATTAACATTTTAGGCAATATTTAATATGTACATGTTATACTAAAAAAGTATTTCGAAATCTAACGAGACTTAAAATTTCGATAAAGGTCTCTGTTGTTTTAAAGGTGCGATATGAGTGAACCGACAACTATACCTTCCAATCAGAGTACAAAAATTGCTTCACGCTGGAAATAGGTGTGGGGTTAGTACATCCTTGGTTGAAGAGTACCACTTGGGAACATCCGCCACCTAATTACATAATATGCAATCAAAAATTCACATGCGCGTGCACAAGTGTAGCAACGACTGTATTTGTTGATAAACTTAACTTTTGCTTACATACGTCAATTTCGCAACGCCCACCGGTTGTGGAAACAGATACTTTCCAAGGATTTCTTGTTCTAAGCTGTTAGTTTGTCGTGTTCGATCACTTCGAGCGGTGTAGTCTTGTGTTTAATACTGAATTGAGTATGCTAATTGTTGTGATGCGGAAATGTATATCGCAATCTTTGCATATATGTTTGATTATAAAAGACGAGCGTCATTCTTTTTATTTCTAACTGGGCGCGTGGAAACAAACTACGCAATTTTGTTGTAATAATCAGCTGTTGCCCAGTTTGTCCAACTCTTATCATATCATCTGGGAAATTTCAATTCGTTATTATGATATTAGAATATGGAAATAATTATTTTTCGTGCAAAGAACAAAGAACAATATTGGTTTTTAATTTTATACCTATATTTGAAAAATTATAAAATGTATATTTTTAATCAATTGAATATTAATAAAGAGTGAATTAATTATAAATGTACTACATTTATTTTTGAAATTTACCGGTAAAGTTTAGTTTTATCTAAAAATAGTTTACAGTACTAACGGTATTTATTGCAACAATTAATGTTGAATAATTTTATTTTTCTTTGTTTTTTTTTGTTACGTAAATTATATATTTTTTTATTAATGCGTGATATATTCTTAAATATTAAAAATGAGTCAAAATAAATATTTATCTTTGTAAATATTCAACGGCAATTTAAAAATCGTCTTGAATAAAAGTTTTTGTGATTTTTTGTGGTATGTGGACATATTAAAAGTTAAAACTCACCAGTTAAAAGTTAACAATTAACACTTGTTTCGTGTACTTAATTGCGTCTATGTTTCACAATATGTTCGTCTTTGTGGTAAGTAAAAAAACATGTTTAGAGTAGTGTAAAATATTACATTCTACGAGCATTATTGCTTGTAGGGTTCGTGGGCATATCGGTCGTCCCGTTAAAGAGCTCCGGTGTTACGGACACACGGATACGCAAACGGGTTTAATTCTTTCAACATCATTATTTTTGCATAGGGTTTTTATCTTAACTATTTATATTATGTGAGAAAGTAGCAAAGGAGCATACAAACCACCTGATGTTAGGTAGTCGCAGCCCATAGACATCCATGCACAATCGCAAACACGTCCGAAATCCTATCTGAGCTCGAAAGTGGATGCGTTGTTACTTTTGAGGGCTAAGATGGTCGTCTCGCTTGAAAGTGTAGCCGGCAATTGTACATCTCCAATCGAAACACAAATAATGCTTCGGATTTTGAGGGCGGTGATGGTACTTCCCCGGTCGGACTATAGTTCTCACACCTTTAATCTCAATTGTTTATCTCGAAATCACACTATCTTCGTAAATTGATGATATTTTCTGATTCTGATGATGATGATGAGACATCGTAGTGATTGTAAACATGAGTGTTATAAGACATGTTCAATCGTTTCATACTTACATTCTTATAAGTGTTTTATTATGATCATACGAATTGCAATTAAAAACAGGTGTCGTGTCAGTTAGATTACGTATGGCGGAAATATATTTATGAGTCGTCGCAGACATCAGGCTGGCAGAATTCAACTAATGTTGTCATAGCCGCGAACTTGTCTGGCTGATGCCAGAATTGGGTGTTTGCCAAATGGCATAATAGTAACTCGTTATGTCATATTGTTAGTTCCCAATCTAAGGGGCCGGCAAGCAGGCCGTCGGCTGTCGGACGGAATCCTCTATTTTCTCCTCCTCCTTTTATTTTTAAAACAAAAGGGCCACAAATCAAAAATATTCAAAATTCTTTTTATTGTACAAATTCAAATTTTATCGGGCACATATCCGAGTCAACCATTAAAAGCAGAATAAAAATATCTTTCTAACAGTGTATAACACCTATTTATCAGTTTTAAAATTACAGAGCAATTATACACGAACTGATTTTGAAAACTTTAAGTGGCTCTCCTGTAAAATTAGGTCTATTCGCGTTGTGGCCCTTTTGTTTTGAAGTAGCGATATGTATGTAGGTGTGTACAACCCGCATGCGCGTTACGCCGCGTAATACAATGTTGTATGTAAAGTGTTAAATAACTAAAGCAGATATACTCTATTAGATATTAAATGTATAATAGTTTCCATGCATTATTATGACACATTAAAAGTAAATGTTATTTTCTACCGCTAGTCTCTCGCGTCTCTGGAGTGAGCGATGTAGTATTTGGTTTGTGTTCTCAATAAACCTATAATAATCTTACTTCAAATTTAATTTAGACTTGAAGTCCAACAACCCTCATTCAAGTGTTTTTTCGATAATTTTGCCTTTTTCTTTTCATCGTAATTTTCTCACAGTTTCCAATAACAGGAAGAGTGATTCCTGAGGCCGGTTTTGATGCATAATAAGTTAAGTCTTTTTGTAAATTGGGGGAGAAATGAAATAGTTAAATTCAATATAGTAATTAGATGATGATATTTTTCGATATAAATTTTAAGATTATGTCGCCACCATTTCTCCAAAAGAAAATACTTCAAGAGTCGTTGGTTATTTGACATTTAAATGGAGTTCCATGCAGAGGTTTTTTTATGTGAGAAGAGTAGCAAACGACCATGCAAACCACCTGATGGTAAGTAGTCGCAGCTCATAAACATGACTGAAATCCTATCTGAGCTCGAACATAGATGCGTTGCTAATCATGAGGACTAGGATGGTCGTCTTGTTTCAAAGTGTAACCGGCAATCGCACCTGTCCAACCGAAACACAAGTAACGCTTTATAGGGGATTATGAGGGCGGCGGTAGTATCTCCCCGGCCGAACTATAGTTCTCCCATCTTTACATTGAATAAAAATATATTGGTTTCGATTTAGATTTTATCGTAGGATTAGTTTATAAGTAGGTACTCCACACAGAAGGCACTACCAAGATATGTAATCAAGGTATGCACAATCGAGGTGTCCGCGGAAATGTAGACACAAGACTCTTCAACGATTGTACGATTGTTTGCGCAATTGGCACAACAGATTTCTTCACTTGCAATCACCGGCAAGGCAATTTTAAGAACGGATACTTCGCTTCCAACGAACGAAAGTAGTGTTCTTACTTTTCTGTGTGAGAAGACCAGAAAACGAGCATGCAAACACCCGAGATCAAAGATGGTCGGCTCGCTTCAAAGCCGGCAACTGCACCTCTCTAACCGAAACACATGTAATGCTTTACGATGGATACAGTCGACGACGACAGTTGAACTATGTGTCTCTCACCTTCACCTTTGCCGTGGTTCTGGTGGCCTCTGGACTAAAGAGCTTCGGGCCTCGAGGCAGCCATCTTTATCCGGGCAATTTTCAAAGGATTCTGTCCCTGGTGCTGTCATCTGCCTGAAACAGGCAAAACTTAACTTTTTATGCGCCAAAACCTGTTGTTGAAATGTAGTAATTTTTGAGTTTATGACGAACAGACAGACAGATGCGACGGGGTACTTTGTTTTATAATATTTCGATATTTATATAATATATTATATTATAATAGTATTTTAGAATCTCAGAGAGTATCTACCCGCATATTTGATTTCTAGACTTGACCTTATCTAAGCACGTTTCTATTGACGCAAGGTTTGTGCGGGTATTTCGTAAGTAACCAATAGTTTTGATAGCCTTTATAGTGGTTTAAACTCATACTATCGGTTTTGTAACTATTTGTAAATATTGAATTTACTTTTAAATATCACTTGGATTCGGACTCTTTTTTAAAATTTGGAAATTCCATCCAAATATTTGTGGGCATGTTATTCGGAAAGTTCAAACAACCAATTGTGGGCATTTATTTATTGAACCCGTATAAAATCGATAACCAAATTTAAAGCAATATTAAAATAACATTGACTTTTGTTGTAAGCTTGTTATATTATATTGATTTCTGGTATCTATATTTTATCCTTATAATCCGCCATAAAACAACTCCTGTGCTTCGGTTAGACAACTTCGATTTTGATGGTGGGAGAACTATAGTTTGACAGGGGAAGTACCACCGCCGCCCTCATAAACCGCCGTAAAGCATTACTTGGGTTTCGGTTGGAGAGATGCGGTTGCCGGCTACACTTGAACTCTTAGTCCTCAGTAGCAGAACATGACTTACGATTCAGTCAACTTCAGCCCTGTTTGAGGTTGTATGTGGATGACACTGCAGCTGCAGCATCTTAATATCTAGTCTTAAGGTCTAGTCGTTTGCTACTCTCTTCACCTAAAAAAAATATTATCTCCGCCTGCACCTGTTAGAGTAAAATTGTGAGTAGAGTTCTGTGCATCCATCTATCTTCAATTACGCGTCCACTATTGGACGTAAGCCTCCCCCAGGTGCCGCCACTCTGACCGGTTCGTGTTGATTCCAGCGGTTACCCGATATTCTGCTTCCTAACAACTGTCAATGTAATTGTGATGCAATTGCTAAGACAACACAAATCAAGTACCTCGATGTTATTATTGATCAACACATGTCCTGGAACAAACATATTCAGAGCATCATTGATAAACTTAGAAAAGTCATGTGGGTTTTTAGAAAATTGAGGTTCGTTGCGGACAATAAGATTATTATTACCACATATAAAGCCTTAGTACAGTCAGTCTTGGCATATTGCATCACGGTGTGGGGTGGGGCAGCAAAATCTTATATGATTTCCCTGGAAAGAGTTCAGAGAGCCTTACTGAAAGTAATGTTTTTCAAGCCCATTCGATTTTCTACATACGAATTACATACATCCTATAAGTTGCTTACAACCCGTCAGATATACATATTAAACTGCATACTCAAAAGACATAAACACTTACCATTCTCCACACATCAGCAGCTTAGACGTAGGAATCCACCCGCTTGTCAGCTCCCCGACGTCAATACATATACTTATGCTGTTTAAATGGAGTTTTATGCTGATAAACTATATGCTTATTATTTTAAAATGGGTACGATAGTGAGCGGGACTTCAATGCGATTTGCCAATACTGTAACAGTACAGTTTAGGACATCTATTTTTATTTACGTAACTATTTTCGTGTAAACATTTACTCTTGCAAGTGTAACAAGCAGGGCCTACGATCCCTGATTTAAAATCATGCACTGTTTAGTCTAATTTAAATCGTCCTATTTACTTGTTGTTTCGAATTGTTGTAATTTCATTTAAATGGAAAGAGAGAGTCGTTCATCTCGACAACATTTTCCTATAAAGATTTTCTATTGTAGTAAATGTATGATTATATAAAACTGCTTTATATGCAATTATTAAATTATACTTTATCACATAATTGGCACATATTTACTTTTATGAAACCCTGTAACTGTTCTTACGCCCAACTTGGAGATGCATGCAACATATTTTATCATGCCGCTCTATGCGAATTAATTTACCCTCTTTTATGACTCAATTATCAATAGTTAACCAACTGATTAGGTAAGACTTTCCCTGTTTTGCAACCGCATGGAAAGTCTTCTACTGTCTACTCCGCTGTGTAATTCTGAGCGCGACGCGCCAGCGGCTCCTATACACCTGTCATACGGACATATTTGTATGGATTACGAGGGAACAAAAGTGCTGTGTTTACGCCGGCGCTACAAGACTGGGGGCGAACATTACATCTGTGTATTCGTAATTGACACACTGATGCTAAAAAAGACAATATTTCAGTATTTGTTGGCGTATCTTCAGTCTAATCAAATAAGCTCCAGTTGTTAATTCTATTCCATACCTTCTCAGAATAAATCAAAGTTAGAAATGTCAGATTGTGACAACATTGTGTAACCAAACAATTGTTTTTGTTTTTTTGGGTAAAAATCTTTATTGTTAGGTACCAACCTACGTGAATCAATAAACCTCAAATATGACTATAGATCAAAGGCTATAACAATAAAATAGGCAAAGAAGTTGGGGAAAAAGTTCATAGCATAAATGGTCTAATAATATCTTTATATTTTTTCCACTAAAAAACCGATCTTGTGTGTTAGTCATATTATTCTTTCGCCATTACGAAGCCGTATGTATCTGCGTCACTACATGACATTTGGTATTCTTAAATGGAAAACAATGTCCTATTACCATAATTGTATATTTTTCTCTGAAGGGATCAATGAGACTTTCTAAGTAAATACCCAATAATTTAATATATTGGTTTTTAAAATACTTTTAGTAAGTTTAGCGACTCAAAAGAAATATCGTGTTTACGCTCACATTGGTAGATAAAATGAAGTGTATTTTTCGATTGATCAACACTTTAAAATGCTAGTGCATTAATCTGTGACTTCGTCGCGAAATATAAGTTTATGTGCTTGCTACAAAATATATACCAATATGGAATTTGATATAGATATCTTCAAAGATCATTTAATTTTTTTTCATTTTTGGTCATTGTTTCAGTAAGATAGAGTAACAGTAAGTGTGAACCTTGATATATTGGGAGTCTATGTTTTAGGTAATTTAAATTGGTACATCTCGTGTCAAACAACGAAAATAAACAAACGAATGACGTTTTCGTTTAATGTGAAAATAAAGTAAGGATAAAGATTTTTATTTCTTTTATTGGATAGTTAATCTTTGGGAGAGGGCGGGGGAGGATTTATTTTAGTGATAGATATTTTCGCATGAACTGTAAATCTTGGGATCGTTATTTGAGTAGCGGTGAGATATTACGACATAACATGAAATAGACTTGTTCGCAGGGCGGGCATGCGCGTCCACTGCGCGCCGCTGGCGGGCGGGCGCGCCGTGGCGGTCGCGGGCGAGGCGCGGGCCGCTTTCGCGGCGCACGCGCGCGCTCGCGCCTACGACTGCGAGCTGGACGCCGTGCTCGACAGCGTCGTCGGCAACCGGAAGGACTGCTTCGTCTCCATTCGAGGTGAGGATCGTAGCTACGTTAACACTGACTGCGGCGCGGATATACATGATCGGGTCAGTATTGCGGGAGGACTGGACTAAATAAACTGGAGCTTATTTGATTACACTGAAGATACGCATATAAATTACTGAAATATTGTATTTTAGGCATCTGTGTATCATCTACGAATACACGGACGTAATTTCCGACGCCAACGTGAAAAGCACTTGTTCGCCCGTAATCCATCCAAATTTGTCGGTACAACACTGGTGTGTAGCCGCAAGCGCGTTGCGCCAAGTGATACACAGCAGTATTGTGTACCGCGGCTATAAGATTGCATGGATTACGCGCGAACACAAGTGCTTTGTTTACGTCGGCGCTACAAGTCCGAAGGCGGACATTTCATCTGTGTATTTGTGGATGCCACACTGATGCAAAAAATACAATATTGAATTGTGTTAATTATCGGCGCATCTCCGGTCTAGAGAAAAAAAATTAGTTTAGTGCCGCCTCTCGCAATGCTGACTCGTTCTAATAAATATATGAGCATCATAGTCAAAGTGTTAATATAACAATGATGTGTGCAGGCATCGCGGACTACCGCGACGGCACGCGCGGCAAGGAGTGGCAGGCGCACGCTGCGCTGGCCGCCGCCGCCGTCATGAAGGCCATCATCGCACACATGGACCCACCCACCGATTAAGCTTTCATTATTTCATAGGTGGTAGAGATACGGTTCCACCGGGGAAGTACCACCGCCACACCCATTTCTAGCGTGAAGCAATTCTTGCGTTTTATTGAATGGTGTGGTTACCGGATTACGTACATTTGAGGCGACCATCTTAGTCCTCAGGAGTAGCGACGCATCTTTGATATACTTTTATGGGGTTTATTACCATTTTTAACAAATCTATTTTTAAAGTTTATTTCGAATTTAATATTTTCAAAATATAACAAAACATTTCAAAACAGAGTGACGTTATGAGATATTAAAGCACCATGTTTTTTTTAAGGAAGTTTCGACTAGGATTTTTTTTACAGAAATACACAGGCAAACAAGACTGTTTGTCTCATTGATTTTCAAAAATGGTGGTAAGGCCCCACGTAGGACTAAACTCTGTGTAGTTGATCACAGATGATTCTTAGACGTCAGTAACCACGTGTCATCAATTGATTACATGATCGTTTGTTACTCTAATTGCATTAAAACACACACGCACACAGACGCCAATAACTTTAAACCGATCAAGTTAACTAAACACCTCACTGATGACGTCACATTGTACGGTGTACAAAAATAGAAGTAGATTTTCGACTGCCATACATTCGCAGGTCGCTTTTCAATGCATTTTCATTACTTTTATTAATGACCGAACTGATAAAAAAGGATGACAACAAAAAAAAAACATTTCTAGTTATCATTTAATCTTTGTTCTTACTTTTGCCGTGATTCTTATGCATCCGATTGAAAGGACTGAAGGGTTCACTGAAGGAAACACTTCTTATGGGATCAAAGGACCTCGGCCAAGTGCTTTGATGTTCAGAAAAAGGACGTCTGTCAAACCCTGTTTGGGTTAAGTAGTATTCCTCTTAGTGGATAGAGTAGACCTAGTCTACGGAATCAGACGGCCAATAATACCTGTGAAGTGAAATTCATCATCTCAGCCTTTTCACGTCCACTGTTGGACATAGACCTCCCCTAAAGGTTTCTAGCGCGACCTACCCTGTGCGGTCCGCGCCCAACGAACTCCTGCGACTGTAAGTTAACTTGT
>DWON01003019.1:0-19007 GCA_018251015.1 Phocides pigmalion okeechobee
GCTAGGGAAGCTTTAAAAAAATATTTGCATTACTATGAAAGGTGGGAAAATCACGCTCGATCTCTGAAGTTGGAGGAACAAACTCTCGCGAACCAAAAAAGTCGAATTAATCAGAAGGTAAATATAATATAAATTCATATGTAATATATAATTTTCATTATTTAAGATAGACTTTTATTATAGTTAGTTTTAAGATTATCCTTATTATGTTTAGGTCTCTTAAATTAAATATGTATATAAGTGAAATTAAGATTTTGCGGCATATCAAATAAATATTTGCCTCCCATCAAAAATAAAATTTAAATTTTGAGAAAAATCAGTTTATAAATGAAATTAAAGAAATGGTAGTTTATTTCAAGTAGGTTATTATTATTATTATTATATTATGTACACAAAAATGCTGCAGTGAAGTAATAAAAAAGTTGATTTCTAATTTTCTAATGTCCTACTGGGAAAACCTGTAAATTATATTTGTTAACATTTTTATAATATTTTTGTTATAATTATTTATACCTCCAGTATTAATATTTGAAAATATAATAAAACATTCATATAAAATCATAGTGTAAGTTAGACTGCATTGCATAATTATATATAAACATACCTAACACACTATTGGCCTACATATGACTGAAAAATATATATTCATATTACCGATTAAATTGGCATAATTTCAATTGCTTTGGTTGTGCGGTAATTTTAAATGCAAATATACTCTTGAAGTGTCCCAAAAAGCGTTAAAAGATGTGTATTTAAAAAAAACAATTTTATTTACGTTGTAGGTAATGGCGGGTGAAGGCACTTGGATAGATTGGCAGTACCTCTGGGACGCTGCCAGATTACTTAAGCGCTGTAGATACACTCTCCAGTACACATATCCATATGCCTATTATATGGAAGTTGGCCCGAGGAAAGAACTCTTTGAGTATCAGCAGGTAATTTAATGTTATGGAAAGTAATGTTACTAAATATTTTAAAAAATGTAAAGTTTGCTTGGCTACTACCTTTTTAACATCCTACTAGTTGTTGAAAACTAGTACAACTTTCCAACTAGTAGTTGAAAAAGTCTGTTCCATAATTGGGTGTGGTTTGGAGCTTACCCGAACTTGTTGTTAATGTTGTTCTTGGAAACGCATATGAGTTTCCAAGAACATACTGGGTAGAAGAGTCATAATCGGTCCGGAGAGCTATATAGCTATGGTCCTCATAACATGCTCTGAAACAATTCTTCTGCTACTATTGAAGGCGTGCATTTGCCGGCTACATGTACAAGTGAGGCGATGCTATATTAATATAATTCATAATACTTTTTGTACATTTCAGCATTAGTCTAGAATACAGAATCTTGGTACATTTTAGGCAATCTTGTTTTTTTCAGGCCCAATTAGAAGCTGAGATTGAGAATCTGTCGTGGAAGGTCGAGAGAGCGGAAACGACCGATCGTGGAGAATTAGAAAATCAAATGGACATAGCAGAGAAGAGGCGCACCACATTGCTCAAAGACTTCTTAGAATTCAATGCTAGTAATCCCACTAGTAGTAAAATATAACTCGAAATCAGATATTGCATTTTAAATAGGTATAACAATAAACAGTGAGCACCATTGTATAATATTTTTGAAAGCTACGTTTTCTTTTATGTTGCCAAAGTATATTTATTTTATGGACTTTGCAATAAAATAGAACAATAATAAAATGACTAGTTTTATTTTATTTTATTCACATATCTAATAGGTTACGCATTGAATCCATTCATATTTTTTAGATGCGGTAATTATATCTACGGTATAAATTATACATAGCACATAATGGTAGGTATGTTTATATTTGAGGTTTGACACTGACTGCGGCGCGGATATATATGATCGGGTCAGTAATGCGGCAGGCGGCCCTAAACTGGAGCTTATTTGATTAGACTGAAGATACGCCGACAAGTTATTTACTGAAGTATTGTATTTTTTAGCATCTGTGTATCATCTACGGATACACAGACGTGATGTCCGCCCTCAGTTTTGTAGCGCCGAAAAACAGCATTTTTTTTTTGCCCGTAATCCATACAAATTTGTAATACAACACAGGTGTGTAGGAGCCGCAAGCGCGTCGCGCCCAGAATTTCACAGCAATGTTGTAGCCGCAGGGAAAGCGTTAATTAATAATTATACGGCACATAACAGTAGGTATTCTTATATTAGTGAGGTTTTAAAGTTAAACTTATTGTCGTATTAAATTTTTAGCCACCTTCAAATTTTGTATATTGCAGTTATAAATGAATGGACACCTCGTCTCGGGTCTTTCTACTTGGAATCACTAAAAATACAAAGCGACAGTACATTACTATTACGTCAACTGTAAAGAAAAATGTTCAGTGGTACCATAGGACTGACAATGTTTATAAAATTGCTTGGCTAATATAAGATGATAAATAAAATAAACATTTTTTTCGTTACACTACTCTTATCTCGGGTAGAAGCACTCCAATATTTCTATGGACATCAGTAACAGAAGTGATAATTTGATTTAAATGTTAGATGGATGGCACCTGTATGCTACTTTTTTGTTACACAAATATACCTGTTTATTGTATTAATTACAGTACCTTTATATTGCCTTATTTCTAGCCTAAGGCATGTATATACATACTCGTGATTCGTGTTTGTGCAGACGTTAATGCTTAGAGGTAATGAAACTATGTTTTTAGAATAAATTCGTTTTATTAATCATTAGTACCTTAGAAAATATGAATTAAAATAGGTAGACCGATGCAAATAAAGGTAGAATTTATACATATGTTTCAAAGTTCACTATTAATACGCATAATTAAATGGTAACATATTGAGCCAAAAGTATTTGCCAATGAACGTCTACTTCAGTTGTTGTTTCATGTTCAACCACACGTATTGCACTTACCTACCTATCTCTGCATATCGTCTAAAGAGCTTTAAAAACTGCTTTGTAAGTAGGTACATACAACTTCCATAAATTATAATCTCTACTCCAAGAACAACATCATTTTGTGTTGATTAATTTGTAGGTATATATATGTTACCTACTTATATCGGTAGGTAGAGGGCTTGGTACATTCCTACTTATTTGTCACCCAACTTTTATACGTGTAAGTAATCTTCAAGTTATACCGTTATCATAACATCATTTTTGTCACTAGAAAAAAATCCATGAATCAATATAATAATATCTTACTATGCTAAATTATACTGAATAAGTTAGAAATTTATTAAAATTATATAAAAACAACCAACAGACAAACGACATTCTTTTAAGTAATCGGAATAATAAGGTTTTGATTATGTAATTTAGATACACATATCAACTATTTACATTATTAAATAAATGATAAATACTCTTCTCTACGTTAACATTGTTGTCAAAATACAAACTTATATCAATTATGTAATTAAATATTACATATCGTGCTTTTATTACCGAACACAGCCATTGTAATATCCTATATTTTTTAGTGTAACTATGTATAAGTACCTAATTCGCGCATGAACAATTAGCGAATCAACGATTAAACGCATTAGGATGGCGCACTGGTTTTTCGCATTGACTCGACATATTCGGTTATTCGTTGCGTTACCGAAATTTTGGATGCGCACTGTCCAAGAAGCTTTTAGGTGATACCTATACTTCTCGTTATGTTACATGCTCATCTACACTAAACGAATGTTTTTCGTGATAGCACTATTATAATAATTAATGCTGTCCTAATTAATTTTCAACATTACGTGCTATTTTACGTACGTAATATCATTTTATTAAAATTAATCTGTGCAATTTTTTTGTCATACACAAAAGATTTTGTCGCTACCTTTTTGCGACTAGAAGGAATTCTTTATTTTGATTTTTTAGATTTTCATTTGTATCTAAATCGTGTGTTGATATTGTGTTTTATGTTTTGTTTTATTTTCCTCTATATATTTCAATGATGCGATCTTGATCGACGTATTCAAATATATGTGGAGCATCCATTAGAATTCCAACTGTACCAGCTGTGGTCACTATAAAAAAGATATAGAGCTGTAATCTATCAATCACCATGGCTACATATTTCCAATCTTCACGCGTCTGTAATCAGAGAAAAATGCAATTTTCAATATACGTATAAATAAATTCCATTCCATTTCAAGACATAAAAACTTCTTAGTTGCATTTTTTTAACTTCTTAATTTTATTACAGATTTTTTGAAAAAGTGGAATATAAAATTTTACCTGTATGTAGAGATCTTCATTTCGCAAATGCTCTGCAATAAATTCTACAGCTTCCGTGGCTTTGGCCGCTTCCGGAGAAAGGAGGAGAGAGTCAGAACTTTCTGATTCTCGTCTTTCTCCCAGTCCAAGGCTCCCAAGCCCTCCCAGACCGCCCAGGGCACCCACCTCACCACCTCCGGCCGCTCGGCTTATCTTGCAATTCGGATGATGTAGATTCGAAAGCTCCATAGCCTCCATAGCTTCCATTTTGCTTTGTTCCATACCGATGGCACTGTTGAGTGAGTAAATTTAGTTCATTTTGAAAGCAAGAGAGTAGCTATAATGTTGCGATAATATCCTGATTACCTGATGTTAGGTTTGGGCAAGTCGTGTGGAGCTGCTGCGTGGGGTGGGGCGCCCATTCCTGGCATTTCCATCATCCAGCGTAGGCGAGTCTTACGAGGACGACGCATTAAAAGAAACGTTGGCAGATAGTGAAGGAAGACACTCCGAATCCAAAGAGGCATTCTGAGGAAATATAATGTTGCAGATACAAAGTTAAAAGGTTAAATAACAATAATCTAAGAAATAAATAAAACATGCAAAACATTAATATAATGTGTCATTAGAATACCTATGCAACTTTAGCACCATATTCAATTTTAAACAAAATAGACGTGATAATTGAAAAGAGATTCTTTGGATCATTATGATATCGTATTTATTACCATATAACTAAGTAAGGAACTAGTCAAGCGTGTTGTGGCTGACTTATTATTTTTTATTAAATGTTTTTGGGTCCTATTGATATTTTGCGTTATTTCATATATGCTAAATTGCTTTTGGGTTATTTTCATAACTGATTCATAAATTTTTACCTGTGAGTTCTAGGGCCTCGGAAATTCCAGTTTATGATGATTACTGTCACCAGGATACTGACTGTGTTCATGATAAAGGTAAACAATAGATATTTAGCTATAAGAGGCAGTACAAGAGAGGTCGGTGGCAAGATCTTCGAGACAAGTAGCAGGAATACAACCAGTGACAGTAAAATGCTAATACCCAGTGTCACCTGAAATAAATTATGTTTTTACATAAATATATGAAAAATATTTAGTCGGTTGATATTATAAATGGCTTATCGCCTGAAGAAAGAATTTTTTGTAAATTTTATTTACTACAGCTTGCCATGCATCTTGAATGTGGACGTGTGAAATTTGTAAATTATTTACTCAAATAGTGCAACGGTCTTGCGGAAATGAAATTGAGATACGATGAAAGTTTAAATATTAGCCGGTACGAATAAAAAATATCGTTATTACGAAAATTTAAAGCCTTATTTACTTACTTTTTCACCAGCTTCAGCAGGCAAATAGAAAACAAGAACACAAAGGAATGATATAAGTACTGTAGGCAAGATTAAGTTCACAGTGTAGAACAAAGTTTTTCTTCTTATTATTATATAGAAGGTAATATCGGTTTCTGTTGGATGATTCCCTTCATAGATGTTTAAATAAGCTGGTACTTCGATTATGTCCCAGGTGCCAGATTTCCAATAGTCAGAAAGATCTACGAAGTTCTTGTTGTTGTATAAAGCCAGGGACACTTGATCGCCGTTAAATGTCCAAGATCCAAACTTCATGATGCAGGTTTGTTGATCAAATGGAAAGTAGGTAACGTCAATGGTACACGAACTCTGTAAACATTATAAATGCTTGATAGCTACTCGTGTTACAAAATTAAACAAATATTAAAATAGACATATATTTTGTAATAAATGCGTATTTAATACATTACGGACATTAGAAGAATTATACGAGTATGAATATTTTACCTGATAGATAGCCGGCGGAACCCACAGAACTTCACCATTTGGATAAATCAAAACGTTAGATTTGTATCGCACTTCGTAATTGCCGTCAGCGCTGTAAATAAGAATTATAATAAGATGGAGAGCATATTTTAAAAATATTATAAATTATTTATCTGCGCTGGCTTTTTTTTATGACATTACCATTCATCTCTATTTAAGCATTTGTGTTTAAAGGTTTTATTTTTAATGATGGGGGTATCATATATATGAATATTTAATGATGTCATAAAAGTAATTCTAGGAAGCTCCTCAAATCTTAACAGCTTTATTTTTAAGGGTATTTTAAAAACATTCATATGGGTCAGTTAGTATTTAGGTACTTACTTGTTGAAAAGTACAATATCCGGTTTCCACACCTTGTCAGGCGGCAGCCGCAGTACGCCAATGCCGCCGTAGTCAGCTTCGTCCCACATCAGCTGATAATCCATCCAAACTAGCCGAAGCCAAACATTTGACTTCATGATCTGATTCTTTTCGTTCTGTGAAATAACCGATAAAAGATTCTGTAAGCGGGTGCCTCATTAAGATAACTATTTTTTTAAGATTCACCAAGCGATAATAAAAACTTTTGTAGATCGAGTCCAGTGGTACCATCGTCAAATATGTATACGCTTATTTGTAGGTGTATTGTATTTAAAATAGAAATTTTGTTTACATACATACTCGAGTATCGGGAATAAGTATGTACTCCACTCCTTCAGTATTATAAAATAGCAATACGTACAACATTAATCAACTGCACAAAGGCTAGACCGAATCGCACGTCGACTTTTTGTGTCATATTCTGCACAGGACGTATAAGCTTGTTGTATCCTCGGAAGAGGTCCCGAACAAGCCTTTCTTCGTCTTCTGAACACCATCCTGTGGACAAAATATCAATAAAGAGACCATTTACCGTTAATTGTGGTTTTAGCATTTTGGTTTACAATTGGAATGAATAAAATTATTTCGATATAATGTATTCTGTATAATGCAATTGTTCTAGCTATACAAACTTATAATTTATATATTGGCGAGTAATGCCATCTAGTGTGATATAAGATTCAGTTTGTCATGTTTCTGTGTGATGTTGCGGCAATGACAGATCAATAAGGATAACAATTGAGATAAAACTGCTGAAACACGTTATTCACACTCTGAGAATCTACGTTTTATATTAGAAACAATTCATTCATTTGTTTCAATGACACACTAATCAAGCAGACAGAGATAAATTAAAATTTAGATTAAATTTGTTATTCAAATTTTTTAATAAACTTTGAATGGATGCTGGGAAACATTTCATTTCGATCTTAACTCCGTAGCGCCTCTACAGTTTATATCATTGGTGAGTCGCTAGTAAGAGTAAGTAAAAAGATGAAGAATAGATAACACAACTTATTTCAATACGGGCTATAATAATATACCTGAATATAAAGCCGCAAGTAGCCCAAGAGCGAGCAAGGCGGCGCGCGACCCGGCCGTCATGGCGGTGGCCACTGCCGCGTTCCACGCGCTCCCGCCCGCCCCACGCTTGCGCCGATGCCCTGCGCTGCGCTCCACGCCCTGCACTCGCCCGCCTTGCGACCCTACGCTCGCACTTCATTAAATGCACATTAACCTATACATGCCTGTACACTACTGTCTTTTAATATCTTATATTTTTATGTAAGATACGTGATATTTACAAATCAAGTCTCCGATTTTTACTAGAACAACGTCTTAAATGTATGGCCCCCGGTTTCTTGAAAATGAGAGTATGGCAGTGAGATTTGTATAAATCTACACGTATAAACTAAACAAGTCGGCATGTAACGTACGTTTTTTACATAAGTATCTAGGTGTTTTATCTTTTTATACCGTTTATTAGTCTACACCATGGAAGAAAAAAATATGCCAAGGTCAATGAATTTTCTTTTATATATATAAAAAGACAAAGAATATTCGACTAAATATTTTGTATCTTATAATTATATCTTTCTTCATTTTTACCGTAAACGAATATCATTGTATATACTATAAACATATTATTGTATTTTATTTTAATATCCTGTTATTGTAATTTTTTTTCTAATAATAAAAGAGCGTTTTATAGTTATAAGAACATAAGTAGCTAAATATGTCATGTTTTATAAATATCAAACATTTTATTACTCAGTATGTCTATTATTAATAGGTAGGACCCATTCTCTTGTTGGTATGTATTGTTTGAGTATCATGTGGTCATTGTGTCTCTGTCGTTCCCAGAGGACAATGCGCATGTGCAGTTATCCCTCGGGATAGAATCGATTGTCTTCAGACACTCGCTCTCTCCCAAACATCTACCGGGAATATATAGGTCAGGGCTGTTAGGCTCGAGCAAATGATGTTTCAAAAAAATATATTTTTTGTGGGTTACCTTATAGTAAATAAAACAGCATGTTTCATTCGTTTATATTTAATAAACAAAGTGCAATTCAGAGTATTAACCCTAACAATTGAACAAATTACGGAGACAATAAATCGTCCCGTAGCCGAAGGAGGAATCGCGCTTAATCACACTATCCAATACAGAGATAGCAGTACCGTAATGATGAGGTACTAGTGCTCCGTTTCCACCTTACGGCTTGTCACACAACCGCTGTTTAGTGGTTGATGACACTCAAATGTATAACAATAAAAACAAAGGGACAACAGAAAACATTGGCTAATAACCGTATGCGCTCCGCAACTTCCAAAGGAGCGTCTACGATGTATTTAATAGCGGTACCTCGAACAAGGAAAACATTCAGCTGAGCTAGCGGGGATACATTCAAACGTTTCATGTGTATCCACGCAGTTCAAACTTCAAAATTTACGTTTTCCTTTTAAGAGGCATACAATGTTTTCGGCAAATTAATAAAATATTGTATAGGTATCGAATGATTGGTGAATAGTGGTAGGATTGGTTGATATGACGCATTAAAAATTACGCATTCTTTATTAAAAATTTTGATAGTCGTACCATAACTTGCATCGCATATTAGTATGTAGTACTGAAGTACATGTCATTTAATACATGCTGAGCATTGTATTAAGGTGCCAGTGACCGGCTTCTTACGCAATTATCCCAATCAAATAAATCTGTCCACATGTAAATGTTCTTCCGTAAATATCAAGAAACAGAGTGGAATTATTGTTAATGGATCATTAGAAATTAATATGTCTTAGAGTCAAGAGAATGATCATATCTTCAGTTGATATCGTTGAAAGAGTAAAATATTGAAAAAGCTATTATCGTTTCAGCGTTATGAATGTATTGAAAGAAGTAAGTAGGTACAAACGTGATATCAATAATATTGTATAAGTTGTTCCGAAAGATTTAGGTATGATTTTAATAAAATAATATTTCAATTAACTACAACTTTTAACGAACGTTTTATTAAGCTATAGCCATGGATATTTACCATTTATAACAATATCGACCCGTTCACAACGAGGCATATCACAACCTGTACCAATTGAATCAACATTGTTTGTAAAGTTCTATACTACCTACTGACACAAATACATCTGAAAATAAACTTAGGGACCATAACCACGATTCACGGAATCGAATAAGAAGAAAACAAAGGGCTAACGTTTTACTGCCCAAATCTTAAATTGTACATTGGTTTTAGATTCAAGAAAAATCTAACAAACTTTTAATTTAATATGCGACAGGTCGTATCAACGGTAAGAAGGAAGACGTTTTTGTGCTACATTTTTCGAACCGACCACGTTCACCGCGTGTGGCCCTTGATACTTATAGCGGCGACTATTCTAGCGTGGATCTCCTAAAAGCCTGGCCGTGGATTCCGGCGCCAGATATGTCACTTACTGCCGAAGTTGGTCGTTTTAGTAAATCTGCCGACTGACCTATGGCAGAATTTTATTCGGAACCACTCATCACAACTGAAGAGAAGTTATTATTTGTTGCATTTTTCATTACTTACACATATTTGCATACATTGAACTTAAGAGAACATTAAAAAATTTTCGTATTTTGAGGAATATGTGCGTGAGCCGCTGAGGAGGAGGTCTCGAAAGGTATAAGGATAGGATACCTCGATAGGCAGTATACGTTTGAGCGCATAGGGATGGCAGTCAGCGGTAACTTATCTCTATAGGGGGGTGGAGGGCGACGAGGCAGGCGGCGGCAACTCCAACGCCGCGGCGTCGGCACCCAAACCAGCTCGCACATCACAACTTAACAAGTATTTGCGGTATCACAGAACGTTACGCATGCGTAGCCGCAAGCGGGCGGGTCGCTACGACACCATAATGTGTGGCGCGGACAGAAGCACGGCTAGCGTGGCAATGATTGTGAACAGGGTAAAGATAATAAGGCACAGTCTGTCCACGACCATGGCGGCGAATTTCCAGTCGCGCGAAATGTCCGCATCTTCGTCATCCTTGCGCATCTGTAACAAGAGAAATTGACTTTACTATTGTGTTTTTATATTTCTAGCCTGAATATGAAATTATTTAAATAAATAGCAATACTTGATCTGTGATGACTCGAATCTCTTTAAGAATGAGCGAGAGCTCGTAGTCCACACCAAAGCAACTGTGAGCGGCCAGACCCGCGCCGTTTTCTTCGCCACTCCTGGAACAAAGAAGATCTTGTAACATACTATTTATGATTAGGTTCTACATCGCTATGGGTGGGCAATAGGATCGTAGGGTACTACGGGACCAATGCTGAAAATTAATGAATATGTTTGACCCCAGATCCAGACTGAAGTGTTCAAGAGAATTCAAACTATAATGTAATTACCACGGTAACTAGAGACTAATATGTTTTATGATAATCGAGCGATTAGGGCCAGGTTACTGCGGAACGGTCGAGGCGGGGGATTAGTATTGTAACCGTGCTATTTACGGCGAGTAGTGTTCGTGAAGATCGTCGAGGGACCTGTAGTATCGGCAGCAGGGTGGCTGCTGCGCATGCGCATGCCGGAAGTCGTCGTCGATGTCGAGCACGTTAGCTAGTAGCGACTTAGACGATCGTTCTCGTAGCTCTAGGTCCGGCGGTGGAGGCGCTCGAGCTGGTGGCGGAGTTGTAGCCGAACCAGGCCGGGACATGCGTAGGAACCATGGCAGCCAGTACAAAAATACCACTCGAATCTGCAATGAAAACTTGTATTACTATGTACGATGTGTAAAGTGTTATAAAGAAAATATCTAATGGGTTTTACTAGCCTACGATTATGTTGTTAATTAGAAGGTATCTACTTGGTCACCTGTGGGGATCTGTAATCAACCTCAATTATGATTAAAGAGTTTCCTGGGAGACTCCATAGATGCGCTACTACTCGTAAGGATTTTAAAATAAAATAACAATATTGATAAACAAGGTTTTAAAGACCTTGTTTATTTGTCTCGTCTTAACAATTCTAATATGCTAATGTTATATGGCAGTTATTGGTTATTATTTTATGTTTTCAGGCTACATGGACACAATAGATTTCATCGTAATCCTCTTTAATTCTGTAAGGCCGTCTTTATTTCAACTTAATTAAAATTTTACGAGTGTCATTAGACCTTTCTAATTTACGTAATACTAAAAGTGAAAAAAAAAACATTATATTTTTTATACACTGGGATTTGTTCCAAATTATTTAAAAAAAATTATACCGTTTTTAACAACGTCTTAAGATATTTCTTAGTGGTAGTAACACAGTATATTTTTAAGAGTAAAGAAGAACACGTAAGTAATATTGTTCAACATATATTTAGCTTTTTGATACAAACCCAGTCGCTCATTTCATGTGTGTCTGCGTGCCGATGATGGTAGTTGAGAATCAGAATTGTGGACACCACTGACGAGGCTACCATAAACATAATACAATTGAAATAGGTTCCCAGAAGCGGTACAGCATCAGATGTTGCTGGCATCGTCTCCGCTACCATGTTTAGAAACACTGTCAACGACAGCAATATGGTTACACCTGTAAGAAGTAAAGATTTGAAGAAGAGAGAAGAGAAATTATTTCTAGTTTTATCGCCATATATCTCAATGTAGCCAAATTTATGTACAGCATATAATTGCACCTAATTTTATGTATTAACAATTGGAACACTGGGTTCTAATATAAAGACTCCGCCCAAAAAATAGTAATTACAATATTAAGTTCGGTTTTTTTGTTATTTTTCCGTTCCGATATTATAGACTAAATTGACAGTTTGAAATGTAAAAAAAACATAAAATGACCCAATTTTATTGTGTCTGAGATTTGTGTATGAACAATGATATTTTAGGTATCCACGAATTATGTCACAAAAGAAGAAACTGTTCAAAAGTTACTCTTTTGTCATAAGCATTGTAATGTTGTTTATCAGCTCATAATTTATGAACTTTAAGATTAATGACTCGGGATTAACTCAATCAAAAACAAATATGAAATATTTCAGTTACGTTCTGTTATGTTAAGTTGAGGTCATAAGTAACTTTACATTAATTAATTATTTCTTAAATTTATGTTCAAATACCTAATGACAGTTTCTCGCCGGAATCCGGTGGTAGTGTGAAACCCAATAGTGCCATAGAGGCAATAAGCACGCAGGGCACAATGAGATTGAAGAAGTAGTAAAGCGTTTTCCGTCGAATCACTACCGCAAACGTGATATCTATGTACGGCTCTGGGCAACAGTTGTAGTAGATCTCGTTGCGTTTGCCCGGCACTCCTGTAGATGGATAAAGGGTCTAAATGTAACGTCTTAAAGCTAGCAGTAGCATGTAACTCTGAAAATACGATGATTCGATGTAAACAGTACCTATTAGTTCCCATTCACCGTTTGTGACGAAACTGCTGATATCTCCACCTGCTTCATCTTGTAGTTGAAGATCCAGCTGAAAAATGATGCTCATGTTTAATCCAATTATCTTAGTTACTACTTTATACGATGTAAAGGTTGTAACAAAGGTTTACTTGATAGCCATCGTAGGTCCAGCTGCCAAATTTCATCTCGCATCTTTGATCGTCGAAAGGAAACCAGGTGATGTCAATTTTGCAGGTGCTTTTGAAAATTCCTGGCGGTACGTAAAGGCATGACCCGTTATTTCGAACCACAACGTTTGTAGGATATGTGCTGTCAAATCCTTCGTCCGCGCTAAAAATAAGATCTTATTAACATTTACAACTTCGCGCCAAGATAAGCAATTAATGAGTACATATTTAATAAAGTCTGAACTTAATTAACTGTACATTTCCTGATCAATTAATTAATAAAGAGATGTCTTTATTAACGAGAAGCTTTAAATATTCTTTACAAGTTTATAATTAACGAGACATTAATTATATTCTGATAGATAGCTAATGTACCTGTTATACATGAGAACGTCCGGTTTCCATAGCCTGTGCGGTGGTACTCGCAAATCTTTGACCCCGC
Source organism: Phocides pigmalion okeechobee (assembly GCA_018251015.1). Taxonomy (NCBI): domain Eukaryota; kingdom Metazoa; phylum Arthropoda; class Insecta; order Lepidoptera; family Hesperiidae; genus Phocides; species Phocides pigmalion. The sequence goes on from DWON01003019.1 coordinate 13,453, forward strand.
CGAAATCAGAAGTGTTCCACCTCAAGTTCATATCATTCCATTCCTGTGTGCAGAATTATAGTTACAATATCCTAGTTTATAACAGAGGTACCTGTTTAAAAAAGCGGATGTTCTTACAATTTCCAAAGGATTTCGACCAAACGGATGTTCTAATGAAAACGACATGAAGGCCTTGCGACTAATTGGAGGTGACCAAGCTATGAAAGATCAAAGATTTATGCAGGTAGCCACGTCTGCCATGTTGATATCACGTGGTGGCAAGAGAGAATTCAGACTTACAACTCCACACTACTATAGCATATTATTATGACACAATGTAATGTATTGAAATCGTTATTTTTATATCACTAACTTCTTATAGGGATATTTTATAAGTCTAACGTATCAATTAAGAAATCGACTATCTGTATGATAGTTAAATTTATACTAAAATCGACCGCAAACCGCCTTCTACCTAATAATTAGTATTTAAAACGAAATCGTAGTGTTTGCGTTACAACAAATTATATTGAAATATAATGTTACTTAAATATCGTTTATTTAATTCATGTTCATTTAACAGGTGTGTATTGAGCTTATAAAAGTTTCTGTGCACAAATTTTGTATGATTATTTACAAAGGGCAGAACAATCGTATTATGTAGTTTTATTTGCAGTTTTGGTGTCCATATGACCCCTAATGTCAATTTAACCATATAAAAGAGACATATGCTACGCTGGAGAAGAAATCTCCATTAATGGAATATATGAGTCAGATTTTTTTCCAATAAAAGATGTGAATGTCTTTTTAAACATTAAAAATATAACTTTTCTAAACTAAGATCAAATTCTGGCAATTTAAACGTGATTATTTTCAAGCGCTCTCTCTAACGCCAGATTTTACGACTGAATTCATTTTATTTTAAGTTTATGTCATTCACATAAATTATATATTTTACCATTATTTCCCGATTTGATAATGCATAATTCGAAGTCATTTTTAGATACGTATTAAAAGTAAAAGTCCATAGAATATGCTACTTTTTATGAAACTAAACTCTAGTTACGATTGTATAGCATCTACTGACAGTTGTTTTACCAAATCACTAAATATGTATATTTACTAAAAACATAGGCGATGAAAGTAATCATTCTAGATAATAGGATTGCATTTTACTATTTAAAATGTTTCACGTATTTTTTACTTTTGGAAAAGTAAAAACCATTAATTTAAATATGACAGAAGTATAAAATTGTACAGGATTCCAGATCAGAAAATTTAAAATTATGCATATTCATTATTGTGACAATGCTCCCATATATAAACGTAAATCATGTATGTATTTATCAAAATCTCCATGTACGTAATATAAGAGAAAATACTTTTTTTATTTGTAAATATTTATGAGTATGTTAACTAAAATTAAATATGATTTATAAAATCTTTTGAGGTTTGTATATTAAGGCAATGCTCGAGGCATAACCTCAATGGAAATCAGTGTTCGAAAAATGTCAATAACATAATTTATTTATTCATTATTAATGAAATTAAATAAATTAATAGTTACGTATATTTCATTTAGAAATGAAATTTGCGGTATTTAAAAAGGAGTGTAATATCAGTGATTATATTTAATGATGAAGGCTCCAATTAGTACTTACCAGTTTGAGCCAGATGTTTGTAATTAAAAGCTGGTTTTTCTCGTCCTAGGAAAAGAAAGTGTAAAATTTTTAACAGTAAGAGACAAATATGTTTTTATTAAATATGCTATACGTATTTTATTCAATATAGGAACAAAGATTTAATATTTGAATATCAAATGTGTAATTTGTGTAGTTTCGTGGTTTTGTTTGTATTATTATACTATGTGTGCTTTGTATTAGTATTCGTGTACCCTCAATAAGAAAATCCATAAATCTGCGTTATTATTTCATTATAGAATTACATTGTTATTTGTGTCAATACACAATGAAATATCGAAGGACATCGTGAATACCTGTGTAGATCCTGTCCAAGTCTTCAGTAGTGAAATGCGGATTAATTGTTAAGTTAAGTCTCAGCTGTCTCCATTGATTGCGTATTTGTTTTTTTTATGCCTTTTTTACCGATTATATTCGTATAGAATAATAATATAAACTTTTGCCTATGTAACGATATTTTCTTAATTTAGTATACGGAAGTAAAAACATGCATTTTTCAGTGTTTATTGATTTTTGAATTAAGTAATCGAGGTATTATATAGTTCATACTATTATTCCAAATCGATTACATTGTTTGCTTTAAGTTTATTCAATTGGTGAGGACTTTAGAAGGTAGTACGATTTTTTCATAATTCCTTACCACGTCGATGATCTGCATGAGCGTGAGGCCGAAGGACAGTTGTAGCGGGTCGCTCTCGTTCACCACAGGCCGCTCCAGCACGTTGTAGTGGTCTAGGAGATGGTGCAGTAACCGCTTTTCGTGGTAGCCACATCTCGCCCCTATAACAAATGGAATTAATATCTATCTTTTATTTATCTTTTTATTTTGGACTTACATAGCCAATTGTATCTGTAGCCTGTGAACGTGGACATGTTTAATTTAAAACAGGACTGAAACCTGACGTCGTGCATAAATATATTGCTATCACTGAGGATTAAGATATTCACCTCTATTCTAAAAGTAGCCGAAAGCTGCATTTAACATAACGACGACCCGCGTGGCACAGCGTTATACATACCCGTGTAACTCGTTAAAGGTTCTGAGTTCGATTCTCGGACAGATAGATATCGAAATCATGAATGTAGGATTATATTTGAAATCGATAGGTGAAAGTAACTACTGACTATCTGCAGTATTATTTGCTACTTCAATATCATGTAAAACCAATATTCTGACTCATGACCCTTTTAGGGTTAACGTCCCACTGGGCTAAAGTGCTCGTCAATATAGCGGGCTATATAAACGAAGTATTTATCTCATTACCACATTACTGTCCTACTACTGAACAAGTATCTGCTCTCGAAATTTGTGTTGGTAGATTACTTACACATTTGGAAAGCTCTAGCTTTTGTTACTATGTTTTCTTTTAGCGTCAAAGTAATTGATAATCAATTTCTAATAGGCAAATAATTTCGAAAAACCAGAGGTCAGAGGCGTCAGGCAATCAAACCTCGATACATCTGAGTCCGTCTGCTGTATTTAGCTACTGCTAACACATACTTCAATAATTGACATATAATATAAGGTCGTATCATATAAATGGGTTGTAGTCATTATTTATGTAATCGCAAATTTAAGTTAAAGAACTACGTAAATCAACTAAAGTAGGTCGCCTTATTTTATCTAAGACTAGACTACAATTTATTCAAACGAAGTTGCATACAAACAGAATCCTCGTGACAGTAAGTGATCTAACCACAAACGGAATACGTATAGTTGCAGATGTGTTACCCTCCCCCGGGGCGAAGATAAAAGGTTCCAGTGCATTGCGGTAGTTTCAGATTTTCTTATTAAAGGAATCGGGAACACAGGGGTTGTTGTAAGGTTAGCTGTCATCCAATCGCGTATATACGACTTTGCAGAAAATAATATACCCATTTACAAAGTAGGTATCGAGGCAGGGAATGTAGGTATTTTCTGCACTTTAATACAAACTTGTAAATTATTGTTCGTTGCCAGTAAATTGGTTTTGATTATGAGTTTTATGTAATGAGAAAATTTTAAATGTATGGTATGAAATAATGAAAAATGCTTGCGAAAATTCTGTGACTAAATACCACTTTTAATTTATCAAAATTTCTGGAACAATATTTCAATGAGATATATAGCATAGCCTAATATTATTAAATGTAAAATAATTGTGAGATGATGAAAATGCCTATGCTATTTTCATGATAGTTTGAAATGTTTTAAAAACGCATTTCGCCAGCGTGGTCTTTTGAAAATCCCATATTTTTGGCAAAAACTATAATAATTCATTTAATAGCAGATACAAAAGGCCATTTAATTCAAAAAGTATTTTCTACTATCAACCTTGGGGCAGTAAAAATGACAAAAGTGATATATAAAGGAAACCTGTTAATATTATACTGCATATTTATAGATAGAAAAATGTTAAATTTTTTGAACAGGGTTCGTGGGCGGTATCATCGCCGCATTTTAGCTTTTAAGTCACGATTATGGGGCAATTTTACTCTTGTGGTAGACTGCATTAGTACATAAAACGTACCTACTATTTTCTTAGCAATGGATATATATTTTATAGAATTCGTCGAATTAGAACGTCAGAAGAATTACGTGCTCGGTATTACTCGCATGGAATAACCGATACATAATAATTTTTTTTTGTATGTGGAACATGTAAGGGTGCTTTAAGACATAATACATTAAAATAACCTTGAGCCGCCAGCGATATATGCGATTTTCAGTTTCCTATACACCATGTTTTAAGTTTATCGCTGTGCAGGCGCCAGTAATAAATATAGTTTCTATACCGGTTTATATGAATACATAATACAGTGTTACGACTAGCACTTCGACTACATCTTTACCATTGTGATAAGTTTTTCAATTACATTTGTATTGAGACAACTAGATCTTCAGAAGAATGTGTAGGAGTAACCTTAAACCATTCACTTCCATTTTAAGTTGATGCGATAATTGAAGACGCTTTCTTAATACAAATTGTTTATTTATCGATTTTATTTTGTTAATTGTTTTTATAAATGAACTATAGCTGTAAATATAACGCGATAACTTTATTTTCAGTTATTTGAAGAGCTCTCGCAAACTGTATTGCTTGTCGCTATCTGGTGAACGATACACTCTTGACTTCGGCTTCCAATAAATTGCTACTGTTCAGAAGCGTACTCTTTTTGCGACTGATCTTTGACACTTTTCTGAATAGCTACTTCAAAAGCTTTGATGTAACCTATTTGCGTACGTGATGAAGTACCATGATTGAGATAAAATTTAAATGTCTAAAATTTTGATTATATTATGTGATATTACAATAAATACATATCCATCTATTCCCGTTCAATAACATAACGAACCGGTAAGATATGAATACTTAAATGGTAAACTATAGCTAACCTAACCTAGAATTAGGTTACTTTTAGACGATCTAGATTCTAGAACCATGCAGGAAGCGCGTTATCTTGGTAAGATTGCAATGTTTTAGTAATTAAAAGCGTAATTAAAGATCTTTAGTGCTGATTTAACAATATATAAATATGAACTTATGTTATTATATGAAATCTATAGGAGACTATTGTTACAAATAAAACATTTTTCACTCAAATATTTTGGTTGTTTGTCGTTTGTGTATATTTTTTTGAGATAATTGAGTCAGGGGTATATTTGAATAGGTACTAATTGAAAATTATATATTTTTTCTAACTCATTAAAATGTCATATCCTACTTTTGATGCCTACTCTAAAGGAGTTACGGAATATGAACTATTTACTGTTTTAAGAGATACGAATGGCATGCATGCGATATCTTAAATGTATGTGTCTAACAGTCAATCACTAACTTGGCTACGATGGATCTATGCTGTTACATGTTATGAGATTTGTCTGTTGATTTACGT
>DWON01003020.1:0-19002 GCA_018251015.1 Phocides pigmalion okeechobee
GTTATCTTTAATAGCTATCGAAATATTAATTACTATTACAAAAATATCTATAATAATAATCTAGTCTAAATTATTCGAATAAGATGTTACTGGGACAGGCTAAGGATTTTTATAAACAACATATACCCTTTCAGTTATAATGGACGTTGTATTTTTATCTGTGCAAGATTCTAAATGTTGCCAATGCTACTTGAATTTAGTTAATTAAAAAAGGAATATCATAATAGTAACTTTAAGAAATAAATGCGTTTTAATTTATCACCGCGTTATTTTTTGCGTGGGAATGATCGCACAGTGAAATTTAGGTGTATTTTCGCGGTATCGTCGTCGAAAAGAGGGCCGTTCACGCACAAGATTAGTGACAGAAATATACGCTGTATTGTCACTATTATCTATTCATGAACGAAATACTGACAATATTCAGTACGATTAATTATTATTGATGTTATTTTTTGTCAATAATATTGTGTGTGTGCGGAAATTTATATAGTGACGGCAGTGGAGTTCTAGTGGTTGGCCGCTCGTAGTGTGGTGGCGAGGGGGGTCGAGAAAGTCTACCAGAGGCCGGAAGAGAACCCACCAGGTGGTACGCGGCTGTTGATCATGTTGCTGTTACCGTTTATCGACGTGACTGTGTTGATCTGCCCATTCATCGACTTGTAGCCGTCACCGGTGATAGGGTTGCCCTCTGGAAAAAAGTTGATTGAACGTTTAAAAAAAAAATTAATCTTTTAAATAGTGTTACGTGCAAGAACATGACAACACAGCTTTAATCGCTATAAAAAATATTTGCGTGCCACAACAATGAAATTTTACTCCGAACCTAGAAACTAAATGAAAAATGGATAAAAGATTTGATTTCAGAATTAAAGTACTTTAAAATCACAAGACATTATTAAACTTATCTGAACACTTAAAATGATTAAACAATTCAATGATAATTAAGACAAAGCCGGAACATAGCAATCAAACTGGTACAAATTCAGACAAATGCTTGGAACATGAATATTGAATTTCTAGTAAAGGCGTTGTCACCCAAAGTTCGTCTAATTGTTTCGTTAAAGAAAATGATATTATGTTTTCTTTCAGATATATTGTTGTATAATTGTTGCATGAAAAGAATGAATGAATTTTTTAGACAGTTAAATCTGTCAGTGTTGCTAGCAGTTATTAAGTACGCCCCATTTTACGATCGGAATATTTTATGTAGATGTGAATATAAAAAGGGACAATAAACTAACAGCGATAATTACAATGTAGTTATTAATTTAAGTTAAGGTAACTTAAAAAAGGTTAACAATGAAAAAAAAATAGTTTATCCGCGTGTAAAATCTCCCCGCAATATATTTATTTCTCAGCAAAAATGCCATTACGTATTATGTTTATTGTAACGTATAAATCGTACAATGTAATTTTATATCGCACAACTGTTAAACCCGAACGCAACGAAAGTGACAAAGCCTTCAAGATTATCATATAGTCCCACAGTTACTTTAAAAAAATATGCGAATATAATGACATGTCAAGATCCTTGTAGATTCAGAAAATTATTAACATCAAACACTTTCTATGCACATTCATTACATACTTTTTCACAGTACCATAAACACGACAGTATTATAATTAATTCTCCTACATCATGCAAACGTGGCTTTCTATCTTAAAATTGCATTCTTATTTTATAATTCTATATTCCTACATAAGAACAGGATCTTGCATAGATAAATTAGAATCGTTAGATCTGTGTAACAGTGTCATTATCTACGCTATTAGCTATACATACTCAGATACAGCTATGTAAATACATAATCTATCTAAATTAGAAGGAACAGCTTACAAGATAATTACCCCAGGTACATTCATAGCATAACAGCAAGACCAGAATATGCGTGCGATAGTCAGGATGTAACAGGTATATATACCTAATACAAAACAGCATAGCAACAAGTATATAATTAGGATTTGTACAGATAGAAAATTGGGTATTGGGTAAGATTTATTTGTGGATAGACAGTCCGCTACTACAAGTCTTATTCTTACATGTGTATGCTACTAGATCTGACAAATATTTATAATCAGACCTGTAATTCTGCCATCTACATTCTACGTAAAAACTAAACCGCTTTTAACAATTTAAATGTAAAAGTCTATTTGTACAATACGTTTCACATATCTACATTTAAGGGCACGTCACAACAAGCAAGTAAATAGGTACCTACATCAATAAACTAAGTACATCGATATAAGATAAATATCGGCGATCCTCTGGAAATAAAGCTAAAATAATGCCCCTGATCGACGAACATTTGAATAGCTTGGCTTGATGGTTACATATATTTATTTTAGTAATTTCATTGAGGACAGAAAATTACTTTTACAATCAAAACTATGAAACAGGTTTAAGGATTCACGATTTTTCTTCGGTCGGCTTCTTTACATCGTTTTTTTGACTCGGAAAAAAGCCCCTTGGTTACAAGCCCGTCGTTCAGGAGCCTTACAGTTATATTTATTTATACATCAACAAACTATTGTTTTAAATACAGAAAAGCAAATAATAAAATGCCTGTGAGTGCTTAATTTAAACGACTTGAAGGAATCGCCTTACAGTTCTTTCGTAGCAAACAAAAATATCTTCATCATCAGCAATTTGATTCGCAAAGTACAAAAAGCTTTATTTTGGTGTATTATTTTGCATTTTGGCATTAAGTAGATAATTCAAATTAAGTGCAAATTTCTCCTTCAGTCTATATAAAATTAAACACCCACCCATTTCTCTTCGGCGAACATAGTCTACATAGTACGTCTTAGGTTTCAAATCCTCTGCATGCCGTTTGACATCGAATAGATATCCGGGGACATATTTATGGAATATGGGCGGAAATCCTGTCAAGGTAGCCGGCCCTGGAGCCGAGGGAGTTTGCAGCGGAATGACGTCCGGTATCGGACCGTCGCGTTCATATTTAAAAAGGGTTGGCGGTGGATACGTATTTGCAATAATGAAAGGATCAACAGGACCGTCCAACGTGGGCACTGGATCGTACTTGTAATCGGGCATAGGTCTCTCGCCTAAAGCGGAAGTCATGCCGACGAAAGCGTACGGTGGCAACGGATGGTGGGGAATATGATGCTCCATTGGTTCGAGATAATGTTGCGCTGGGAACGGAGGCCAGTGCCTATCAAGAACGAGCTGAGGAGACAAAGAATCGGGATTGATGATGGGATGACTTCTATCAGGATCATCTGTTTTGAGCCCTAGTAAAGTATACGGGGATTGACGGACGATCGGACTGGGTTTCGTAGTTGATTCTACGTAATAATTAGCTGGCTTTGGTGGCCAATCGCGAGTAAAGTAGCGGTGGGTGGGCTGAGGGTCAAGGTACGGGTTCATGGGTTGGTAGTCGAGCTCAAGGTCGGGAAAGTTGAGGGTCGGGTCGGCACCTCGCAAGCTGGCGGCCGGATGGCGACGGCGCGGCGGTGGCACTACCACTCCGTCACCGGTCACTGGGTTCCTCTTCGGTGGCGTGTATGATACTGACCATTTACAGAACAAACGGTTTTTATTTGTACTATCATTGTTCAAGGTCAACGTTTCAATGTTTTATTTAATCTATCAATGATATCAATACTAAAACTGTGTACAACTTTTGATAGAATACTTGAAGTTACCATTCCTCAGCCATTATTAAGGCAGCATTATACAAAACGTTGACCCTGTTCTTACATGCCTACTTGTAAATAGAGACCTGTTCAAATGAAGATATAAGATTATATTAATTATCCAGTAAATAGATATAATTGTGTTACGTTAGTAACTGACGTCACGCATCAGTCGCATACATCATTCCTTGTTATTGTTTTAAAATCAAACGATTGATATTTGTCATTCATATAAGTACCTACTTACAGGCAAAGCGATATTATTATGTTATTTCATATAACTTTTGTAGTTATTTGACAAATTAGTTTCCTATTTCATCACTGATTATAAGTTGGTATGATTGTCAGAGGGTTATCAGTGAATCAGTGTATAGTAAAGTATAATGTCGTGCCATAAGTTATGACCGCTTATTAAGTATTGTCATCTAAGTTGCATTATCCACTGCGTTTAAAATCACAGCGATATCTGAGCGGTCATAACAGGGGTACGAAAACTTATCATGAAGGTTGGTAGTACCTAGTCTTAGTTTTTCCTTAAGTCAGCGGCGCACAATAAAACCTATGAATACGGATAGAGGACACATATATCCACAAAAAAATACAATATTATGTGCTAAAACGTCACATTACAGATATAATTATAGGTAAAGATAGAGGCAAAGAAAAATGATCTTAAGAATTCGGCATTACCTACTTATATGGTATAAGATACCTTTAACTTTAATTATCGTTGTAGCGTGACGTTTTTGAACATCATATTGTATTATATTTTTTGCTTGTATAAATGCCATAAATACGGGTTTCATCGTGCCCCGACGATTAAAAAAAAAAACAAGATTATGGCTGAATACTTTGTCAAAATCATTGTACCCCTTAGGCAATACCTATACAAGAATTAAGAAGCATGTAATGAACATCCTAGCGTGCACGGGTGCCGAATAATGTGTGCTGGGCACGCGAGCTGTGCTCCACCGTGACCATTCAAAGAGTCGATACCCTTCTGAATAAAGAGATAGTTGCGAGCTCTCTGAACGGTTCAATATTGTTCGAAAATGGAATGAAATTAACTATGCTCCCAAGTTTATTTATCCCATACAGCGGCACTAAATCTTTGACTATTTGTGGACAGAAAGTCATTAAAGGGTTTGTTTGTTACTTGGGATATCTTTGCGTTTGTATCTTTCTTTCGTTGGATACTTTTCTCTTTATAACTATATTTATTTAACAAAGTTTAAAATGTTATAATCTGATTCTGATCTGTATAATTTTGACAACACCGATAAAAACCTAATGATTTACTCTATGGTATGATGTTTTTTTTGTTTTTTTTTTCCATTCAACTTTCGAACGTCATCCGAGCCCATAGCCTTGCTAACGTGCTGTCAACGTGCCTACATCAGAATCGACTCACAGTGCTCGGCGACCTCCATCTCACCTCGGCTGGGCGTAGAGGAGGCGCTGCCGTTCATCTTGGAGGGTGAATGCGAAGGGCTTCCCCCGTTCATCTCAGAGTCACCGAACTGGATGTGACTGCGGATAGTGTCCGTCACCATAGGCGCCACCGGAGAGTTGTTTACCTGGAATGTGCCAAGCTTATCATCAGTAATGAGTCTAAAATAGATACAAGAAAGTAATAACTGCACGCACGGTTCTAGCAATTGCTTACTTATTGTTACTTACAGAAACTTTTTAGTGTCTACAAAGGAATTCTCAAATGCGATTTGAACAAAAAAAGTAGCTTAACAAAGTAACCCTTCATATTAAAAACGTCAAGCTGGTTTCGGAACAAATTCGTAAATAAATAGAGGAAATCATAAAAGTTCTTTATATTGTAAGTATCTTCTCAATAATTCTTATAAGCTCAACTAGTGCGAGCTTTGATGTTTTAATTTTATTACCAAATTTTGTTTCAAAAAATTATTCCTGGAATAATCTACGAATATGTTTTAATAGTAAAATATTTTGTTCTGCACGCATTTTATACAATTATTTAATTTTATTGATGACCTAGGGTCACACTGGCTGCTGCTCTAAAATGCCAGATGTTTTTCTTTCTTGAATATATATTATTTAAACAAACTTCATGGGTGGGTGCTCCGAATGTAACAAAATTTATTATTATTACCGTTTATCTCCTGAACCAGATTCAATAAACAAACACGGAGTTCTAAATTAAACGAGCAGGTATCTGAAGGAGCAACGACTACAGCTAATCTACGACGCTTGCACACCTGTCATGACCACAAATTTATAGTCAGTCTACAACAGGTGTAATTCTGTCGAGCGTTCAGATTAAATAGCATCACAGTATAGAGACAAGATTCAATGTATCTCGTACATATCTTTAAATAAATAATCCGAGTAATAAAGAATAATATTCTTATACATTTTTGTGTAAGAAGAGTAGCAAGCGAGCATGCAGGCTACCTGATGTAAGGTAGTTACTGATACACTTGTAAGAACTTTATAAAGGACTCTCACCAATGCAAGTTTTTTACGACGTTTTCCTTAACCGTAAAAGCAAATGATAATTTCTAATAAGCACGTCACATGAAAACGTTTGCCGGGGATTCGAACACCGGACCTCAATACGGGTAGCCAGAATCTAAACCAATAAACTATCACCGATTATAAAATTGCAATCAAAACAGTGCGCAGTATAGTACATATAATCATAACAGATTTTCGTTCATCATCATCATCATCATTAATAGCCTTTTGACGTGCATTACTAGACACAGACCTCCCCAAAAGATTACGCGCATTGTTCTTAGTTGGTAACTGAAAATATAAAAAAATATATATACGTACCTGTCCAAAAAGCCTGGAGTGTGTGTCGCGGGGGCGAGTAGGGGTGTCACGGACAACCCGTGGGCGAGAGCTGCCGTTCTTCACAGGGCTGCCGCCGTCCATCGCATCCGAGCTGAATATCTCGGCGATGCAGCTCTTGGGTGCATTGGGAACTCTGCAATAGACAGAAAACGAGAAAAATAAGATTTTATATTAAAAATGTAATATACTAGCGTATAGGCCAACTGTAGTTAAATGGGCTGTATAGTTCATGGATATCCACATCAAAACTCAAACTGAAGGAAAGTCATCTTGAGAGCTTTGATGGTTGCCCCGATTTTAAGTACAACATCGACTGCACCCTTCCAATCGTAACAAAAATTACCTTAATGGATCTACCATTGCAAGGACGGTGGCAGTAGGTATCTGTCTCTGCAATCGAACCTTAAGTCTACATGACATATACCTACTTATGTACTTAATTTATCCTACAAGATTTTTTTATTTAAATATTTGTGTTTGTGTAAAATGTGATTTAAGCACATAGTTCTTACAAAGTATGGTATTTAGCCTGAAAAATGATAATATGGGGATAGAAATCAAATTCTACTTATTTTTTATGGGGAAGCAAACATATATTCAAATAAATTTATTACTTATTGACATAGATATGTATTTGGAAATCTAATCCATATATGCATTTATTGCAAAATGAAAATATTACTCTTACCGCTAAGACACTACAAATATGCATCATAAATAAAAGTTGCAAAACATGTAGATATACATATTAATCAAAATATTGTATCGCATTAATAGATACACGAACTTGAACAATGAATTGTTTCTTTAATGACTTCCAAACACGAACACTTCGCATTGCATACAACTTAAATTAATAATTCGTCTCAATTGCGGTCAGAGCGCAGCGCACACGAATTTATAATTAATCTAAGGCTCCATCATCGACTCGTTATTTGTTAATCTATTTGCTATAATAGAAAATCTGTCTTGTTAAAATACACAAGTAAATTAAAAATATTTTGTAATAAACAAACTGCAGAGGTAGGTATTGCCTCGGTGTTAATAAATGAAATATAATTATCATACAACACTTGCAGCGAATAGCGAACATAACTGCATCGAAATTACTCGCACTGAAGCACCCATAGAACTGTTAACCACAAACGTGGAGCGGCGATTATAAATCTAGACGGCCAGTTAATTCGAGCCCGCGATGGCTAGATAGCGTTTAGTTTCGAAGCGCAAATATGTGGATTTATAAGTGGGAACGGTTATCGTTCACAGCATCTGCGCTGAGAGCGGTAACCGGCGCTTAACGAAGTGGCTTGTCTCCCGATGGCGAGATGTCAATTTAGTGAGCCTAAATGAACCACTGCCGACATTTACAGGCTCTCATTCACACGCAAAAATGTTTATTCCCCGATCATTTAGAGCGTGGGTTTCAATTAAATGCATGGTATCCAATATCTATAATAGTCATAATTCTTCATTGCTATTCCTGAACTCTACTTGAAGCACTATATAAAATATATTTTAATATAAAAGCCTATATTGATCGTTTGAAATACCTTTGAAAGGAGTTCACTAAAATTAGTGGCATTGAATTTTACCAATATTTTATGTTTATTGAGGATAGAACCTTGGTTTCAAAGAGGTTGCATCGTCGATACCTTTGTACTTCGCTGTAAGCAATTATTTTGTTTCGTATAAAGAACTATGGTTGGCAGATTTGCATGCGAGGTGTAGCAACTCATCTATGTACGACTTCAGATAGGACTTCAGTCACTATTTTGCTGTACTGGTATACTGGTACACCTACAAGAAAATCGTGTGAACATACCGGATGTTATCAAACTATCCTGCTAGTTTTATTAATGTCAATATATTCGCTCAATCTATTGAAACACCACGGCTTTTCAAGTTACGGTTTAGTTACCCTTAGACATAAATACAAAAATGTAACCGGAAACTGAATTAGTACTTAACGGACAGTTACAACTGAAGTGGATAATCGTTAAATACTTATTTAGCATACCTACACCCTTTCAAGTGACAAGCGAATAATGTGCAGCCCGTTTAGCCTATCTGCAATCTCGGGGCATCGTTCATTGCTGACATAACACGAGCATCTGCGTACATAATTAATGATCATAATAATGTACCTACAACAAGATGAAATGCGCTCCTATTCCGCACCGCAGATGGTACGGGGGCAATCGATATAACGCCACTGCGGCTTCGGACCTTTGCTTAGTCGACTTACATAAATTTTATAGCCCTGTTTGCTATTTTTTAACTTAAAATAACAAACGAGTTCGCAGTCTAACCGGCGTTAAGTCTTCACTACCACCTATTGGTGGCATTTGTAACAACCTACTTTACGTATGAATTCGTTTTAGATGTCCTTTGAGACGTTAAATGGATGTATTTAACGTTAAAAGAGAAACATACACGCGCGCTTTGCTTGTAAGCGGTGACAAAAAATAATAGTGTACTTATCGTACTATTAAAAATATATTGTACATAGTCATTCATTTAAGAAAATTAAATGAAATGCATTTTTTTTCTAATCTTCTGCAGATTTGGAACGAAGATATAACTGAAAATATGCGGCAAGAAACTCAGCAAGGTAGTCTGCTAATATATTTTTATTCACTATCGTTATAAATTGTTTTCTATGTACATATGTACAGTAGTATGTACAAGGCATTGTATGTAAGAGACAGACAGTATGTAACATTTCTATTACAATAAGGAGACATTTATTAGCGGCTCCGTCTACCAGCGACCCGTCTTTAGACAGATTTGCATCTCGTGTCAAGGCGAAATGCCGCCCTCGCCCCGATTCCATATTTTACGGAAATAATTAACGACAGTATAAATTCACAGACCGATGTCTTTTCGGTACAAAAATGTGCGAATAAAGTCTCTACATTCGTGACTATTTCTAAGACTAGTGATATAAAAGATCTATAAAGTACGTTGCGTTTTTTTTACAATTAAAGTTATCACTATACGATACATCTTACTCCATGTTGACGAAGAGCGAATTGGTGAGCTTTGAGAATTTTATGAGGAACTCTACAAGCCTAGGTTTTTCTCACGATATTCTCCTTCATTGTGAAAGTAAATGATACATTATTTTCTAGAACGCACATAAGTTTGAGAAATCTATGCGTGCCGAGGATTTGAACGGCAGATGCCTCCAAATGAAAGATGGCAACCTAAATTAAAATTACAATATAAAACATCCAGTTCATTGGTTTTGAGCGCCATTTTGGGTAAGGTTAACCGGGAGAAAAAGTCGGCGGAAAAATACTTTTCATCAATCTAACCATTAGTCTATCACTGCTTACTTACAACACGTAATGTAAGTAAATAATTTAGAAACAAATTTGCCATCGATCGTGTAGATAGCCTTAACATCGTGTAATGCGTTTACGGAGCACAGTAATAGCTTGCCCACGCATTAGCACGCCGGTAGCCCGAGGCGGGCAGACCGGTCAACGCCATTCATGATCCAACAATCTAACATAGAACTAAACTCAAAACTGTAGCAAAAGTATCCCTTATAACCGCAGATATCTATCTCACTACTTAAAGACAGATTTAAGTCTTAATACGGTATACTTTTCTATAGGTTTCTGTTTTACTTTCAAAAGGCTATTAGGGCTGTGTCATTTCGGATCTGAATCTTCATCGCGAAATTGTATATTTGATATTGCAAATATTTCATCCGATTTCATGGATATGTGAAATAATTTCGGGCTCGCAGAAGTTTTGCATAAGTTAAATAAAGTCCTAAGTCATCGGCAAATTACAAATATACCAGATACAGTAAAATCTTCTCAGAAAACTTATTTACTTTTGTCTTTTCTGTGTTTTTCATTTATTGTATTGTTTAAGAAGACTTATTAAAAAGGAAAGCTCACAATTGACCAAAAAGTATTAACGTTACTGTTTTTATCTTAAAAATGTAGCAAATGTTTACAATTTGCCTAGTATTGTTTATTAATATATTTTTCTCCATACTGCCCCAATTAAAAAATAATAACCATGCAAATGTTTTCTTTATCTACAGCCTTGATGTCATTCACCCGTTTCGCTGAACATCTAAAGTAACATATTAAAAAGTAAACGTAAAAAAATCATAAACGTTTATTTTTTTACGGTAACCATCATTTGCGTAAACAAATAAACTAAATCACAACATAGCATGTTATTTACACCATAATATGTTCTTATATATACCTACCCACTTTCATAAATCAGTCAAGCCGTTCTTGAGTTATACAGATAAATACAGATTTACTAATAACATAAATAAACATAGAAGGAAATTGTAAAAAGAAAATCTTTTTCACGACATAAAAATTGAATTTAGAGTTAAGGCATACAGATTTATAGAGTAGTTTAGTAATAAAACTGAATCTCGACCCTATTCAAAATACACCAACAAAGCGCGTGCCAGCGCGCGTACCCGCGAGCGAATCGCGTAAATTACGCATCATCACTGTAACCACGTAATCAAATACGTGCCTGGCGGGAGCTGATGATAGCTTTTGATTGAAATCTCCCTCCATGCACAATAGTTGGCATGTGTATCTATAGCTGTTAGGGTTGTCAACTATCCCTTGTCAGCAGAAACGTGCCAATCCAACGACCTCGAATGCATACGAAGCACGCGTAGCCTCGCGACTCATTTAGATATTTAACGACCGATAAAGATTCAATCACGGCCGAAAGTCGGATGGGTGACAGCTAGTGACGTTTTATGTTCACAACACTTGTACTTTGAAACATACGTCAAGCTGTCGGTCCCGATTTTTACTGATAGATGGACGTTAAACTTTGTCAGAGGCCTTATGATGATAAGAGGGCGGTTTGCATATCTGACATACTGGAACATACATATCCAGCAATTGCGTTATAGCAGATACGCTCCAGGAATCCTCTTATTATAATAAGAGGCAAAAATTACATACTGCGAAATAATTGTGCGCCAATGTCCTGTTATAATACTTTAAGTCACATGTAAACATACACGTTTATTTATAAACTTAGAGTAGAAACAAAAGGCAACGAAAGTCATGTGCAACGTGCAATATTAATGTAAAAGTGTAAGCATCCATTTAAAATTTGAGAAATACGATGAAAATCCAGCCAAAATAAATATATTTTATTTTGTGAATAAATCAAAAGCTGTATGCACTGTCTACGTAAGAATCATCGTCTTATATCTTAAATATTTTAATATGCTTTAATTAGTAAGTGCCCTTAAAATTAGTTTTTCCACTTTGACAACCCTTGAACGCACGTACTCTATTTACAAAATACTGTAGACGAATGCATAGATCAAAGAACCGGACAGGCGTTTTTAACAACAGGAACGCATTTGATTATAAACATTTAAAATAAGCCGTGCAGGGTCAATACTATAATTAGTTACGGGAAGAAAGTGCGTGCGAGTAAAATGTTTTGTAATATAGGAGGCATTTTAACTGCGCTTGCACCACACGCAACGGAAAGAATCATGGCGCCGACAGGGTGCTCTTACAAAAATAAACAGCTGTCAAAGGGAATCCATAGACAAAACAGTCGCCCGGAAGATAATAAACTATATGCCTGAATAAAAAACATTGTTTAGATACTGCCTAGCTTGCAACGTAACTAAACGTACAGTATCTTTTGTACTTATACGAAAAGAAGATATGATTAAATACTTAAATTTTCTAAACTTCATGTCACATCATGAATGTGCTTTTACCTTTAGCTATCCATACCATGTACATGTACATATCATGTATCTATAAGAACAAGTCAACTCAAATTTAATATAGAATTTTGTGCAGTGTGTGCATTGAAACCACAGATCACACAAATGTAGTTTTAATGAAATGAATATAAGAAGTTAAATTGTAAATTGTAAAGTATCACCAACAGGTACATCGATTAAAATGGCGTCTTTTGTCATTTCGCAATTGTTCTATAACATTTTATATAATACAATACAAGACAAACTCTTGTATACCCCATATCTAGAAAAGCAAATGAATAAAAGGTAAAGCAAACCAATTAACGATAAGTAAAATAAAGCATGCCAATTAACGGCTGAGACTAATTTCTTCTAGACATCCGTGAGGAAAATGGAAATTAAAATCATCACACAGGAAGAATAAAGTATTGTAGAGTATTGCGAAAATCCTTTTTACTTTATGAATATTGAAAATTAAATAAAAAAGTATAAGGGTAGCGCGACCAGAGCAGAAGAGAAAAATATACATATACCAAAAGTATATAAAACTTGAACAAATTTTAAAGCGTACTCGTATTGTAATGAACAATCATTATAATAATTGTAAGTATTTTGAGCCGCTCAAACTACTTTTATATTACAGCAAAAATTGAAAAATATTCGCCTTAAGTTCGTCTTATATTTTTTTAACTTAACTTGAAAGATTAAATATCCCGTACACTCAATTGTCCCACTTCTGTATTGTCATATGCTAGCATAAATGCTTTACACGATGCTGCGACGTTGCCTGCATGAGTTGGCGTTGTGGTACACCCAGCGAGATTCTGCGAGTGATAACGTCATTCATTAAATAGAGCACGCTATGAATCTATGGCAGAGGTTTGACATGGCGTAAGATATCAACCGCATTGGAGCGTATAAATGGTCCTGTGTCCCCTTATCGTCTTTGATATAAGCCTTTTACATCAGTTTCAAATGTAGTGGATACCTTATGTTGTTAATTAGGATCATCAATCGGCTAAGACGCCTTGTATGCTCGAAATATATATTCAATACAGATTTTCTGTGATTATTTCAGAAACAAAAATGGTCTAGTGAAAAACATATACATATGTTATAGGTTCATTTATAAGCTTTACTAAGTTACTGGTTTCTATGGTCAATTTCACCAAAATTTATTTAAACGATTCAAATTTTACAGTACACTCAGAAAATACTTTTGTAAAGGATTATAAGTGAATATCTGCTAGTGGTGCAATTGATTGATTAGATTGTAACCTCATTTACAACAGAGGAAAATGTAAAAAGTATGAAAAGTGCATACAAACTTTCAGACTTACGGCATATTATGTAGACGGCAGAGGTATCTCACCGGTCGAACCATATATAGTTCTACCACCCGTAGTACCCTACGTGTTTTGTGCCCTAACAACGCAACGCTGAAGTAACGAGAGCCTACGTTAATGATATCCAAGGTAATGGGAGCTCGCGTCGCGTAACTTTATCATACGCGGAACGACAGGAGAAAACGCTCTTCGTTTTCAAATGAAAGGCAATACATTACGATGTTATAGAGAGCACAGATTGTACACTTTCACGGCAATTTGAATTTAATGGTCTCCATGATAAACGGTTCAATTTTGATTTTTTTTTACGCTGACAATGTTTCCCTTTCGCATTCTGATGTCGTTTTTCTCCTAATGATACGACTTCGTTTCGCAACGAACTCTTTATAGATTCAACGATTTTTCTGTCTACTGACTACGAAAATTGACTTTAAAGGTGATAAAACTCTTTATAGTTAGGCAGCTACAGCTTTACTACCATACCAATTTGCTTAGTAACAATAAGGTTGGCTGGTAGATAACGCTTTTAGCATTAAGCTCGTTTTTTGTACCATTGGTTCAATAAAGAATAAATAAATAAATAAAATAAATAAATGTTTGTGTATTTGAGACACCGTAAAGTTGCGTCGAAGATAGATTAATAATTGATATATTACATTTTTGCCCGGTTCTGGGTGTTTCTGTACTTGTCTTTGTGCGTATACGTGACACCCACGACCCGATAAGTATAGAGCTTTATGTCAATGGGGTACTTATTTATGCTCATAGTAGCAGAACGCGAATTTTCAAGTTCTATTTAAAGTTGGTAATATATGCCAATATACCACAGTAACAATTTAAACTTATGCGACAAATTATCAAGAAGATAATCGACTATCTCTTTTCTAATAAATATGCCGTTTCGTAAGTAGATAGGTTGATTTTCTTAAGCAAATACATAAAATCAATCGAGTTTTACCATAAATATTACAAATATCTCTGTCTCACGATAATCATGCGATGATTTCATCCATAATTTTGAAAATCGTGGATCATAAATAATAAATACTAATTCCATTTGCATGGCTGATTTGCTGATCGGATAGCTTGCAAATAAAATGCTTAGTCGAAGCAAGGAAATCATGTTTTGTAATTGATTTTATTTATCTGGGTTATGACTGTTATAGCCTACATTTATATGCCTACAAAATACTTACCTACTTTTAGCTACAATTTTTAGGTATTTACAAGTTTTTAACAATCAGCAAGTACTGAATAAAAACATAAATACGCGTACGAATATGTCATATATTACAAAAAATCGCAACTAAAAAAATAGTTGCTTTTAATTGCTAATTATTATGACGTTATGATATTACTTAAACTGGTTGATTAATACTAATTACAAATTTATCGCGTTTATCGCGTAAGTTAATGTGATTTAATTACAGTTATAATGCACTGGTGTTAATATTTATGGTAGAATGGAGACCGCGCCATTTTACCGACACGAACAAAAGAAATGTTCAACGCAGTGGTCAATTACCGTCAAGCTTACTGAGCTTGACTTTGTTTAACGTAATGTGAATAAAAAATGCTCGTTGTCAGAAGTGTTAATAAAGTTTAATACGTAGTTATAGGGCTTTTTTGCGAGGCACGAGGGAACACTCAGTGCCCCCAAAGGAATTTTTTATAGAAAATATCGAAAATTTGCCATGGAAACAAAAAAAATAATAAAAACATCACAATTTTAGTTACTATTGCAAAAAACTTTGAATATTTTAATAGGTCAAAATTATCCTAATTTAAAATGTATGGAGTTGCAACTTTCGAGAATTAGCGTGCCCCCAAAACAGAAGTGACAAAAAAAGCCTGGGTAGTGATAAGGTAAGCATTATCATATTCTGGTAACACATTAACAAATTTAAATTCCATACGATGACTATTTAGTTGGTTCAAATAGTGAAAGCCTAGTGGAAAGATTTAGAATTTAATGTCCATGACAAGTGTGGTTGCAGAATACACTTCAAGCGAGACAAACATCTTAGACCTAAAAGATATTTGAATTCTATCCAGTTTGAGGCTGCAGGTTGATGTGTCCATGTACTGCAGTGGCCTTCTAATATACGATAGCCTACTCACTCGTTTGCCACTGAACTAAAATAACAAAAAGATTGCCAGGGCTGCATTTTTAACATGTACGTCATTAGCTTACCAAAATAAGTAGATGTGTACATGATGGAAAATTTAGAAACTGAAACAGAAACGTCTTGTAATTGTATAATCAAGCAATCTCTCCATTCTTCGCCTTTCGATTGTACACCATATATTAGTGTTGTAGATAATCAACTATAGTTCTATCGATAGTCATTACCCTGAACTACTCATAGTGGCGAATGCGCTATTGATAATATCGATACCGATAATGGTAGTACTATTCGAGGGTCGTATTATTGGGCACCATCGCAGCGTCAAAATAATATTTCTGGGTTGTAAATGCAGTGGAACAACACGTGCAAATTTAGTTCTGATAGATTTTCAATAGTCTAAGGTTAAACTTAGTTAAAATTTCAATTCTACTTGGTGTCGATTACAGTAATCAGGTGAAGTACAAGTTCACTTGTTTATGGTTCTCTTTACATAAATATCGATATAACACATAATTTCCGTACAACACTACCAGATTCAAATAGCCGCACTCTCTATAGTACCTTCGTACACAAAAAACACAAATTGGATCAAATTACACATTCTCTGGCCAACGGAACTCAAATTACGCCCAGCTACTTGTATTCTTCACATGTTTTCTTTTTGTACTTGTAAGTACAATAAATAGAGTAATAAAATATGTATTGCTTATCAACAGCAAATAATACATGTAAAGAAAATTATAGTAACAAAGGTTGGTGTTATCACTCAAAAGTGATTTGTTCCGGGTAACTCAAGAAACAATTAAATTAAAGAAGAAAAAAATTTCGAAATTGGCTGAAAACAGAAAATGATCGTCCGACTTTTGCCGTGGCTCTGATTCCACTGGTTTAAGGGACTCCAGGCCTCGAAGTATCTCTCTTCATTCTAGCAATTGACAAGTCACTGTCTGTCACTGTCAAGACAATCTACTGTCTTTAGGATGAGGTCCGTTGCTTAGGAGGATGAAAATAGCTTAGATCTAAACTAGGTTTAAGAAGTCATCCTCTTTTGGTTGGAAGAAATCTATCCCAAGAGATCCCGAGGAAGTTCACAGGAAGGGTAAAAAAATATAAATCAAGTTTTTAATTTAAGTGAGATTTTTGTCTGTTATAGTTATCTGTGTTCTGTATGAATTCCATTTAATTTAATCTGGAAAGACGTATAGTATTTGCCTTTTTTGTCCACAGTTTTTCTTTATTTAAGTGAGATTTGTATCTTCTATTATTATCTGTTTTGTATGTGCGTTCCATTTAGTTTAATCTGGACATTCATACCGTATAGTGTTTTGTCTTTGTTTTATCAACTTGCATGCAATGATACTCAGACAAGCTAGCTAATTAGATGCCGGATATGAAGGACCTACGACGCTGAATAAGAATCGATAGCTATTATTTGTAGGCGATGGGCCGATTAGCACGTCTCCTGCGGGACTGGCAGGACTATCTGTAGTGACAACGTGTTTCTATTTAGTAAACCGCCATTATTATATTAACTAGATAAATATTCTTTATTTAAGAAAAGTAAATAAAATTATTAAATAACCCTTTTTACAATACAATAGGGTCAGTAATGTGTTGATAATAAATGTAATGTGTAAAGTGTAATGTAAGTTATTGTCGTAGAGATCTGTAACAACCTCGGAATAGAATTTCCGAAAAGACTTGATACCGTCGATAAGACTTAAATCGACAGCTTAACGTGCCTTTTGAAACACCTTATTCTGCTTAAAATTGTACCCACTAGCGGTTACCCATCCAATTCGCGATTGCACACAATGTTATTTAAGTTTTACAATTACATACAATACACAAGCCGCAATAATAACCATAATATATTAAAATACTACTCAAACATATTTTAAATTTAGGTTTTTATGTATGTATGTATGTACATGTGTATGTAGGTATGTATGAACATGTGATGTTTTAAGCTCAAAGGAAACAAGAAGGTACTAGTACATACAATAGGCGGTTCTTAGCACTAAGAGCAATCTCTCCCAGACAGCCTTAGGGTGGAGTGTTGAAACGTAACTATTATGAGGAAGAAAAACAGGTTTAAATAATATATTATGACATTAAGTATAATAAGTACTCAGTGAAAAGGTAATGACACAATTACTAATTGTCACTTGCTGTAACAGTAAATGAAAAAACCATAAGGCAGTCATCATGCTAGGGAGTACATCATAAACAATAGAATATAATATTTTTGCATCTGTACATTAATTACTGTTTATAAAAACAATAGTCAAGTTGGTTATCTGTACGGATTAATCTTGCAATATATAGGCAACATTTTATATTTCAATTATTTGATGGCATTTGTTTATTCTATATGAGATAGAAACATAGATATAAAAAATGATTGCGTAAACTTTCCAACGACATAATAAATAGAACTTATTTAAGGTACGTCTACGAACATACGTTAATATCTTATTGGTATGTGCGAGAAAAAAAAAATTAACTTGACGTTACATAATACACTCTTGCATACTCTACGGTAACCACACGTCAGTCATACGAGAACGGAGCACGTCATTAACTATCACTGCGAGCTTATTACGGGCGAACGGCTTTCAAATGGTTACATTGTTGATGTGAAATAACAATAAAACCATATTAGACTCTTCAATACTTCTACGATATAGTATAATGTCGTTCTGAGGCCTCAAAAGTAATAGTGTTCGGGTAACAAAAGAAGTATGCATCAAATACCACAGTATAACAAATAAATAAACCAAATATTTAAAAATGTGAGGAAGTACCAGCGCGGTAGAACCTTATGATTGTCCGTTTAGTTACAAATTAAGCAACATCATGATTCTCAAGAGTAACAATTCACTAATGATCTCAGGTAAAGATTTACAGGCTGAAATAGCAGTGGGCAGCCCACATTGCTCGATGGACGAACAACCGATGGGGCAGAAAGGTCCTTGAGTGGCGACCACGTCAAGAAAAAGAGCATAGGGCGTCCCCCAAGCAGGTGGACAGACGACCTGATAAAACGAGAGAGCGAGTAACCGCTGGATAAAGATGTGGCGGCACCTGGGGGTGGCCTTTGTCCAGCAGTGGACGCCTAAAGCCTGATGGACGGATGGAATGATCTCAGATGGCTCTCGTGTTCTATAGAATTAAATCCTACTTCCACATTTAAACGCGGCAAGTTATTGATATTATACTTGTCCTGGCGCGCTTAGGCAAAACAAATCAGAGGGTATTTTGAGATTATATATATATATATATATATATATATAAAAAA